>CM050844.1:0-42500 GCA_027580175.1 Siniperca scherzeri | reverse complement strand
AGCGACATGGTATCTTGCAAACATTGAACATCTCCCTGGCTGGAGACAAAAACAATGACATCATCTGCATGAGCAGAAACAGTAGGAGGACGATCAAGATTTGAGGACCCAAGCAGTGAGAGACCACTGAGCTGGACTTGGCCACCACAGACCCGCCAGCCGCCGTAGGCCCGAGCCTGCTGTTTATGCGGACACACAAAGCGTTTGTGTCCCACATCTCCACACTCGAAACATTTCAACTGTCCTTAGCTGGCATACACCATATAAGAGCCATCACCGTATTTTATTCTGAAAGACACCTCCAGTGTTTGTGTAGGCAAGTCCAGGAACATGAACACCTGTTGCCTCAGAGACTGTACATGCTTCCGTTTGGGATCTTTACATCCCAAATTCACTGTTTTAAATCCACTGGCAAATTTACTGAACCTACAGAGCTCACTCTCTAACAACTTGTTAGGTATAAACGGCGGAACACTGGATACGGTGATCCGCGTGGAGGGAATTGACAGCGGGGAAACCTGCACAAATATGTCCCTGATAAACACGCCACTCTCTATCAGATGATGAACTGATGATGAGACTCATCTTTTAAGAACACAACCACTGCTTTGTTCATTCTTGATGCAAAAGAAAGTTTATTGTGACCTACCTGCTCACCGACAGCCAAAACAACCTCCTCTACAGTAACATTATTATCCGGAGGGACTATCCTTACTCCCTCCCGAAAACCACCTAACAAAATTACTGATCACTCGTCCTACACGCAGCAAAAGTATTAACAAAAACATACTTGATTATGCACATAGGTCAGATGAATACAGGAAAATCAGGAACAGAACCAATTCAAAACTCTGCGCCACTTGCACGTCCACCACCGCCACTCACTCACACTTACCAGAAAGGGAAAGGAGAGAACAGGAGAGGAGCAGAGAGAAGAAAAGAAGAGAGGGCAAAAGAGAAAAAGAGAAGAGGAGCAGAGAAGAGGAGAGGAATTACACAAAGAAATGTGTGTCTGTCATTTTCCTTGGCATATGCATTGACTGTAGTAAGTGGCACACTTATTGGACAGCTGCTCTTTTATAGAGGGCAGTCAATCACATGCTAAAATCAGACTGTCACAACCTAATTCCAGCATTCTTGACTGGGTTCAATCACACTGAATTTTTCACCAAGGACAAACACAAAAAACACTGAATGTTGTACTAAACACAGCTTTTCTCAACTGGATTTCTTATCAGGCTAGAGAGTGTATGCTTATATATGCTGGCATGATATACAGTATGGTAATGTTATTACTTAAAGTACTGTACATGTGTAATAATAATATAGTAATATTATTATAATAGTATAATAATTAATTATTATTAAGAATTATTCTTATTATTCAAGCCATGCATTGCTTTTTAACTGCGCAGCTTTTTGAGGACTTTTTTGGTTGTTTTGTGGTGGCCAAATATCTATATACAATATAATTATTAGTAAAGTTTCCTGGGATTTTAAATGTGGAACTTAATATTTTCTAATCTTAGACAGAACAAAGTGAAATAAAGAGAACACTATAGAGATGGAAACCAGAGCTTTATATCGATTCATAACGTCCCTCAGACAGCCTACCTGCTCCTCTTGTCAGCCATTACCAGCTCTTCACAGGCCACAGCCTCTAGCAGACATTCAGACGGCAGCAGAGCCAACCTGATGCCCCTCAGTAGCTCTGGTAAATGGTGACGCCGACCCTCCAAGTCGTATCGAACCCACCGCATCACAGAGTTAAACACAACCTGCCACAAATCAAAATAAATCAAACATTAAAATATTCAAAAAGAAGCATTTAGCTGCTCTAGTTACTGTTGCTGTCACCCCACCCCTTGCTATAATGGATACAACTAAATGCATTTGGAAACGCAAAAAAATGGTTATTGATTACTGGTTTTCAATAACAATTGAGTAAGTTGAGATTATTAGGGACAAAACTGTACAGCTCTTTCATTTGTATAATTTTCAAAGAATTTTTTTTCATATTTTATTGTAAAGTTTTAGGGCCCGAGCAGCGACTGCTGGTCATTTTTTGGGATTTACAGGCTCTGTACTTTAACAAACTCCTCATAGAGAATTCATCAGATCGACTTCAAATTTTTACAGTACAATCTGAAGACCTTGGCCATGAAAAGTTAACAAAAGCTAGTTTTCGCTGAACAGCATATCCGTGGCGCGGCGCCGAATTTTGATGATGTTTCATAAGAGTCCTGGCCTGAAGACGTCTACATGCCAATACTAAGACACAGACATAGTGCCACCTACTGGCAGCATGCACGTCCCTTACATCTGCAGTGTGGGATGACTAGTCAGGAAGCCTTAGCATTAGCAATTTTAGAAGATTTAAGAAGATTAAAAAAGGAATGAAAAAAGAGCAAAGAAATTAACAAAGGAGAGGATCACTCACCTGTTCATCTTCTATCTCCAGCTCATCGCTAAGAATCAGCTCCAGCAGTTTATCTTTAGACAGACTATAGAAATCCTCTGATTCTCTTACCTAAAGGACAGACAAACAATTAAATTACAAGAATTGTACATAAAACCTGTAAATTATAATATCTGCTAAACATGGATCTTCTTCCTGTGAAATATCTACAGTATATATATATATATATATATATATATATATATATATATATATTTCAGCTGCTAACTCTACTTGAGTGATGAAGGGGAGATGAAGATTGATGGAGGACCACCTGCAAACGTTAATTTAGTCGTCTTGGTACTGAGCATATAATCACAGTAAGATCAGAGTCAACTCTATGGCGTTTAATTAGTTTCAAAACCTGCGCACATAAAAACCAGGCGAGTGCATTTGATACGAGTTCACAAAACATTATGATATGTATGGTTTGATCACTGACATAGTTGAAGACAGGCAGTTGTTCTCACTAACCTTAAAGGTCCAGTGTGTAGGATTTAGTGGCATCTAGTGGTGAAATCGGCATTTGCAACCAATTGAATACTGCTCCTCACCCTCCCCTTCCAAGCGTGCAGGAGAAACTATGGTTCCCGCGAAACTCGTGAACGGCCCTATCTAGAGCCAGTGCTTGGTTTGTCTATTCTGGGCTACTGTAGAAACATGGCAGTGCGACATGGCGGCCTCCGTGGAAGGTGACCTGCTCCCTCTGTAGATAGAAACAGCTTATTCTAAGATAATAAAACACGATTCTTATTTTCAGGTGATCATACGCTAATGAAAACATTCTTCTAAATGTTATATTCCATTTCGGCCAATAGCTCCTAAATGTTACACACTGGACTTATGCATTGGGTCTACATTTTTTTGTAGCAATTGTAAACTACATGGATCATATGCCACTGCTGTTGACACAAATAACCTGTTACATTTTGGTTATGCATGATTTACTTGCGTTAAGGGCATTGAAGAGGTGGCTGTTCCTCACTTTACCTCTTTTTTTCTCTCCAACATCTTCTTCTTGATGATTCTGCCGCCAAAAAAGGGGTCAGAGACTGGCCACTGTCTATTCCATCCCCACCTCCAAAGTCTCAAAAGTCAACTTGACGAGCAAGCGTTGAGCAGTTGCTCAGAGTCCGTAGGGAGGGGGTGAACTTGCGCTCATCACAGCCCTGTGCTCGCGGGACCGTATTTGTGCACGTGGAGCAGCAATGCTCCCTCGCGAGGATGCTTTTCCGCCTGCGGCTAATGTTCTGTGCGCTCGTATCACGTGCACTCGCCTGTTTTTATGTCCACAGGTTTTGAGACTAATTAAACAAGTCAAAGAGTTGTGCTGTGCCTCAATTTGAATACTTCCGTTAGTACACTTACATGTAGTACACTGTGTACACTATGTACCTACTTGTGTAGTGTGTGAATTTCGACAGGGTACTGTAGTCTCAACTCGAACATGGCTGTTGTGCACTTGCCGGAAATGACGATCGCAACAATTGATCACTTCTTCTTTTTAATGGTGAATTGCAACTATTCGCGATACCAAATCATTATAGACTGCTAAATTAACCCAATAAACATATCGATGGCTTCTATACAACAACAGTATAGTGGTACTTAGTGGGGGAAAAAAACTTACATTTGTATAGTGCGGTGTCACATAGAAAATGAATGACTTCCGGTCACTTTGATGCTCTCGCCAACGGCGGTCCGAAAGCCAGCCCAGTTATGAGTACATCATCCACCCGGACTCGTAGTGCTCTGCATTTTGCCATAATTGTCAGCGTGAACGCACTTCTGCACTCAATATAGCAAGTGTAAGTATGGAAGCATGCGAATTGAGACACAGCATTGTTCTCTCCTGTACGGTTTTGTGTTCCCACATGGTTGACAAATGATGTTTAAAAGGGATAAAGAAGTCAATATACTGTAAAACATTACATTTAGATTAGAGCTGCTACATCCAACAAAAACAGAAATCTGAATTTGTGCTGTTTGTGATGGGGCAGCTCCACAGCAGATAGGAACTGAATGTTTATTCAGCCTTTTTGCTTGTGCTGTATGATGTCATCTTTGAAATCACATATATTACAGATCCAGATAATGAAATACTATTTCACTCAAACTGACAGGGAAAGCACAGTCAGCAGCCAAATCAATCCAATCAAACCGCTAAAAGATGGAGATTTCCAAATAGTACACAAAGTATTCCCCCTCATGCTTTCATATCTACACACACGCCAAGTCTGTTTTCAATTTCATCATCTAGATGGTAAATGCTGAAGCCAATCTGTGTGAAGTGCCTCTCATGGCTGCTAGATGCTGCTTCCCAAAGAACTCTGCCTCCATTAAACTTTATTCAGTCTCAACTTCATTTTCAAAATACAGTCAGTTTTTTTCCAAATGAATCCTTGTGGGATTAAGGACATTATAAAGCTTGAAAAGAGATATGTCAGAGAATGTTGTCAGCCTATCACAGTTGGCCGTGGTGGGTACTGCTTGCTCGTCTCACCTCAGGCACATTCAGTCCCGTCAGAGATGTATGGATGACATCGACAACACTAAGTCCATGTTTTTCTACAGGAGAAAGGTCAACCAAACCAGTTGTTATAGAAGTTAAGTAGAAGTTCACCACTCAGAAACTGGCCAGAAAATGTTTTTGTTTTTTTGTTTTTTAAATCACACGTATTAACCCAGGTGTATCATAACAACAAACTGAACTTGGGCCGAATTCTTCTTTGGTTCTTGCGGTCTATGTAAAGTACATCAGTAATTAGGCATGTATAAATTGATGGACACCAGGATGCAAGAACATTGTAAGTCATCTTTACCGTCTCATAGTGTAACAGACACATCCTCCATGACAGCTCGTACAGTCTTTTACACTGATGAGCGTCTGATAACAGCATCATCCCCAGGCAGTTGGAGGAGTGCAGGTTTTTTTCTAAAAACTCTGCTGCTGCGTCCCGGATGTCATGAAACTGCAACATGTCGCCCGCCTCTAACAATGACTCAGCGTTCTCCTCGTTTATGATGACTCGAGAAGAATAGGCAAAGTCCAGCAGAAGCTCCAAGACCTGGATGAGTAGAGAATGTGAAGTAACCACTGACATTATAGTATGTACAACTACATGATACAATGACTACTTCTAAGGCTTCTGCATGCCTCAAACTATTTAGTTTATATAACGAGTTATCTGACCACATCACATAGCCAAGTCACTCATACCTTTTCCAACCAAGAAAAGAAATTAGCGGGGCACAAGTTGTAGTCTTTTCACATGAAAACATGGTGATGTACGATGAGTCTGTAGTGTTACTTACTAGTGCTCAACTGATATATCAGCACAGCTGATATTATCAGCGGATGTTAGCTTATCACAGATACAGATGAGTGAAAAATTAAAGGTAAAAGATGAATAAATAAGTGGAGAAACAGAACAAATGCATCTTTTTCCATACAGGTGTACTGTATAATACAATTTAACAGTTAACATCCTGTCCTGTTCTGTGACATGTATAAAAATGCTGAGCAGTAAAAAAAGCAACAACCCTGCACTGATGGTTCAGGAACTCTCGGGGTGGAGTTTACAGGGCTGACTGTCACTGACTGGTCAAACAGACCTGACAGCTGCTTCCACTTGTGTACCGCTTTATTCACAAAACAAGGAATATTAATATTAGAGCGAGGGACGATCATAGCTATGTTAAAAACAAAGTTAAACTTTGTTGTCTGCTTCCTGACTAGTTTAAAAAGAGAGTGAGAGAAAGAGATAGAAAGTGTGTGAGAACGAGCTGAGAGCATGAGCGAAGAAGAGAGAGAGCGGGAGCTGCGGTTGAGACAGCTAGGGAATGAATGAGAGAGATAGGAGCTAGCAGCGATGAGACAACAAAGCGAGCGAGCAAGACAAATAAAACTTTATTTGATGATTGTTTCATGGCGGTTACGTTCTGAAGCATAAAAAATAAAACATCAAACGGTCAGCAGATCATCTACTGTAGAGATCGGAGCTCTGGAAAAAGACATCTAAAAGTGTTTTTTTATGAAAATCATACAAAAAGGTACAAGGTAATTTATCATTATACAACACAAGGTTGTACAACGCAATTAAGCCACTTATAAATAATGTTTACATTTGCAAACAGTGGACAAGTGATTGTCGGCACACAGGAAAGCGTGGCTGTACCGACATAAACATGACAGAATTTGTAGACCACTTCAACCCCGATGGATTTCTACTGATTGCTGGGAAAAGTGGACACAAATTTCAGGTTCATTTTACGAAAATGGTTGGAAAGACAACTCTTTGAATGCATTCATCTAAAGAGCTTTTTTGATGCAATTTAACATTACAGCACTTTGTCTGAAGCACACAGCTTTAATGTTCAATAGGAAAAATACGGAATAATTGTCTTCAGTAACAGTAGTAGTACCTCAGGGTGTATACTGTCTCTGAAATTGACGTCACTGTCTAGACTTTCTCGTAGCCCTCCACTGAACATGGCCTCAAAATAACAACTGCACGCTGCTAAGACAGCCCTGCAAGACACAAACACAGCATTTTGTCAGTGACCAAAATTGTTAAGGTCATAGGTCCAGAGGTTATATAGACAAAAGCACAAAGAGAATGTAAAAAGTCTCTCTAGAAAAGTTTGTTGTTGTTACTCTCTGTTGTGGTAGTGGGATGGTTGTATCTGTTGAAATTTACCAGTAAAATGTACAAATGTTGTCAGCATGTGTTTACCTGTGGCATGGGAACGAGCGATCCCCGGCCCACAGAGTGACATCAGTGAACATGCACTGTTTCCTCATTGTGTTCAGGTGGGTCAGGACACTGTCGGGATGTGAAGGCTTGTGGAACAGTGAGATGTTCATGGAGCCCGTGCTGGTGCGGGATTTACGATTCTCATGAACAGTCACCGACATGGCGGCTTCGTTTGGCACCTCCACTTGAGTCACTTTGGACAATCTCTCCTACTGTTCAATGACAACAAGGACAAAAAACTATTAACTTGCATAATTAAACCTGGAAATGAAAGGGCTTAATCCCACCATGACACACAACAACAACAGTAAAAGAACCTGCGCTCTGAGACTAAAGGCTATGCTGTGCCTGTAAAGGGTGACTGATCAAACACAAGAAGAAACACTCACAGCTCTCTGTCTGTCCTCTTTATTTTCTTTCCCCATCTCCCCTAATCTCTCCTCTTCTGTTTTTGGTTTGTACTAACATACTCCTTTTCTTTTCTATACTGCCTCGAAATCTAGTTTCATCTCCTCCTCTGCTTTCTTCTTTGCCATTGGTTTTATCTATTGCCTTTTTACTAACAAACTTTACATCTAGAATTATGGGATTCTTTGTCTTTTCATCTCTTTAACTCTTCTCATCTCAGAATCCAGGATTCTTCTATCAGTGTCTTCTAACCCTAGGAGACCAGAGGAGCTGCCGGCCATGTTGGGAAAACACACTCATCTTTAATTATAAATCAGAAACGGCTGGCACTATGCAGCCGTCATCTGTTGTTATCACGTTAACTGTTGTTTCACAAATGTCTCCAAACCTTAATTTAATGGTAATTGAATGGTATTTTTAGGCAGAAAACCTTTACACCATTGAATTCAACTGGACATACAGTAGGGGTGTAACAGTACGTGTATTTGTCCCAAACCGTTCGGTACAGGACATTCGGTTCGGTATGCGACTTCCTTGGTTCGGGAACACCCTGTGACCAAAAAAATTTGTGTCAAAATAGTTTATTTATGTCTACTTCTTGCACACGCGGAACAGAAGAGTTTAACCCGTAGAGTTTTGACAGCGCACCAGTTGTTGTCTATCAGCTGTAGCATGCTCTTCGGCTTAGCCCGGTTAGTCAGGTTAGTCAAGCTCATGTAGTGTCGCTGCCTCCGAATGGCAAACACAAATGAGAGGCCAGAGCTGGAGAATCCTTGATTGACATTTAGATCCACTGTATGGGAGCTTTATGGTTTCCTGGATAGTTACAGGGAAAATGGGCAACGATTAGTGTCAAACTGTGCGCCAACATGGTTCAGCTGAAGTCGGATATGTCTGTGGAAAAACTTCAAACATGTCATTTATGACGGCATCACCCGAATGTGTCGATTAGTGGAACGAGACAAAAACAAACTGGAAGGCGAGTCAAAAGAGCCAAAGCAATAACTGATACAGGAGTGTTTATCGCAGCACATATGCGACCATACTCAGTCGTAGAGAATACAGGATTTAAGCAAATGGTCAAAGTGCTTGAGCTCAGCTACAATGTGCCATAACATGTGCATTTTAGTCAGTCCGTTGTGCTGCCCTGTATAAATGAGCACGAGCTGCAGTTGTAGTTGCAGTTATCAACAGGTCAGTCTTACGATGGAGCATTACTGACATTTGTGTTATTTATTTTTTCTTACTGACAATAATCCAGTATTTGAGTGCATTAACTGTTACGGCCAACGAGCTACTGTTGAATGTTTACATTTTTCAAAATAAACAAAAATAGACAAAAATGTTATTTTGAATTTTGTGTACAGTTACACCCCTAACATGCCGTATACCCACTCCAGGCAAGACAAAGTCATTATTTCATAACCAATGATATGTATATTGAAATTACAACACCCTTCTAGTTTTGAAGGCGTAAAAAAAAAAAAAAGTTATGTTGTAAAGCATACTGTACAATAAATATACTTAAATTATTAAAGCCCAAGATTATTTTCAGGTTTTAATTTGTTTTGTGCATGATTGTTTAACCCTAGGGAAGCACATTGCATTCACCAAAGAAAAAACCTTTACCTTATCTCATAATATAATTACTACCATATCTCATAATTATGACTTATAATTCTGAAAAAAGATAATTACGAGATCAGTTGTTACACCATTTTCTGTGACCCATCAGATTCTGTGATCTGATTAGGATTTTCAGCTGTTATCTCATTGCACTTTTCCTATAGAGCAGGTCTAGACCGTACTCTTTATAATATTACTATTCCCACCATGAGCAAGCACATTGCAACAGCGACATGGAAAAACATCCTTTTAAGAGACAGAAACCTCGAGCAGAATCAGCCTCTGGGTGGACGGCCATCTGCCTCGACCGGTTGGGTTGGGTTATTCACTCAAGGAATAGAATTGTTGGGTCTCTGTAAATATTATTGTATATGTATATAAATAAAACTGTAATAATACCATCCACATAACTCAGTGACATTAATATCTCCCAATGTCACAAACCAAGGATGAGATACAAGCAAATGAAATCAGATAATGCTATCATGCCTCTACATTCTCAAATAGTGATGATTGATAACCACCTTAACCTTTTCTTATAATTACATGGTTCAGATCTCTTCATTACAAGAAAACTATCTCAGAGATAGTTTAAGAAGAATTAATTACGAGAAACGGTCTCTATTCTTTTTGTTTCGTAAATGCAATGTGCTTCCATAAACACCCTATTTACAGTAGGTTTTGTATATGTCATGTACGACCATATACAAAGCATACAGTGTATGCATGTTCAATTTAAATGTGAAATGGGTAATACAAAATGTGTGTTAAACTTAAAACCAGCCTGTCTGATTTTTGAGGCGGATAGTGCTTTTGATATTTGAGTATGAGCAAAAAGATTCCTTTTTGATAAAGTACATTCTGACCAGTAGTAACTATTAAACAAAATACCAGCCAATAATATTTCCTTGCAGATAGATCAGCTCAGCTCTAATTGAAACATAGGCTCACATTTATTTCAAGTCTGTCTTAAAACATCACTCACATGCCCGTATGCACATTGAAAGAGTTATTGGTCGCTGTAACTGATCCTTCTTGTCTACGCTGGCCGTGAAATGATCCCTTCCTAACGTGACTCCAATGGAAGAGATGGATGTCCACACGCCTAGTTCTGTGTAAAAATGACTTAGCTGAAGCTAATATGAGGCTTCAACAGTCTGAGTTAGACATATCAAGAGGCTATATTTGGATATTCTTTTTAGTACAAAATTCACTATTTCTTTTACTGTCTTAGCTCAGCTCAGTAAGCAAGCACTGTCTGTGTAACAGGAGGAATAATTACAGCAACTAATAACTCTCAGTGTACATATGAGCATCTGAGTGTGACAGACTTAAAAAAATGTGAACCTACATTTTAAAACAAAATCAAAATCTACAGGCCAAACCTAAACCACGGCAGTCCACCACTACTTAATTAATACCAATAAGTCATATCAGGTTGCGTTGTTCATCACAACCCACAATTCCTAAGTCCTGGATGTCCCAATACTGGTTTGAAATCTCCAGCCCTATTACAGCATCCCTATCAGATTCCTTCATTAATATATTCATATGTTTCACCACAGCACGTTCACTCTTAAGGCCAGCAGCTCATTACAATAGATCAGCAATATGCACATCCCATTCGTTGGAGATGTTACTGGCTTGGTTCAACTGGGTGGCTGTGGTATTTGGTATTATCCCTTGCCAATTATGAAAGCTATCGGTTAAAAATGAGAATTTGATTTTACAGCAAAGACTAAATGGACAAATATCAAGACAGTAATGCACTCAGTAGAACAGTATAAGCAGACCATACCAACTAAAGTCAAGCAGCATTATCCCACATCCATGGTAAAAGAAACTATAGAACACACGGTGGCATGTTACACATCTTCACAGGCAGATGAATAAAACGCAGACTTCAACAACACACCACAGATTTGAAGAAATGCTGTTTCAGCAGCCTCAACACTGCTTTTGTTTGTGTCAGTGTGTGTGTGTGCGCGTGTGCGCATCCATCTATATTTGCTGACATGCAGTTTTAGACCACATCCACAACAGATCAGTCACAGGGTGTTTGGTGTTTAGTGTGTGTTTGTTTCACAGATCATAATGTAGGTTTGACAAGAACCTCAATGTGGCTGAATTGTGTTGAATGAACAACAAAAGATGAGAAGCATGCACATTCACACAGTTAACTGTGGGCAGGCACACACACACACACTATGTTGTTGATGGCATAGAAGTGTGAGCCAGACGAGATAATGCTCAGTGTATGTGTCTGTCTCTGACAGAATCATGAGCGTAACAAATGATTTGAGTATGAAGAGGAATACATTTGAGCAGCGACAGGGATTCTCACGCTTGATCAAAGATGCTCGTGCTCACTTTTGGCAGTCTGAATCCCCTGAGCTCAAACTCAAATTGAGCAGTGCGTGACCTGTTGTGAAAATGTCTACGTCCTCACAAAAATGTGAGAATTAGAGCAGGTTAGAAAAGTCCCTTTTTCTGATTCCCTCCTGAAATTTCTGTTTTCAGTTAACATTGAAGTCTATGGGGTAGTTGCTTGGCACTCCCTTCACTTGGAGGCTCACAGCGTCAAATGTGTAAGTCTGTTTGCTTCTATAGTTAGTGACTGTTTTAAAGTTTGAATGGAGTTTCTACGTAAAAGTTTTCAATGGGATTTAAAAGTTCCTAGAATGTATGAAGGATGTGAAGTTTAAGATAAGGTAAGATGTACCTTTATTGATCCCCACAGAGGAAATTCAATTTGACACAGCAGCACAATGGAATGCAGTAAAAAATTAAATAAAATAGGAATAATATATACAATAAATAGATCTTTTTTGTATATACATGTACAATATCTGTGGTGATGACAGTTTAATTGTGAGTGGTGTATGGTTTTGAGTCTCATATATCGTCCCACCCCCACCTCAGAGCCGGCCTTCGTCACCAGCTTGCCCTGTTTGTTTGAACCACCACCCCGATGCCACCTCCCCAGCACACCCCAGCAAAGAAGATAACACTGGCCACTACAGACTGGTAGAACATCCGTAGCAGCCTAGTGCACATATTGAAGGACCTGAGCCTCATCAGAAAGAACAGCCTGCTCTATCCTTAACTATATAGGGCCTCAGTGTGACCAGTCCAGTTTTTTGTTGAGTTGCACAGTGCTTAAGTCACAGTGCTTTGTGGCTTCTCCAAGTGTGTGTAAGCTCTGTGAAGCAGGTAGATGAGGGTGGGTAGGGGATCGTGACATTGGGGATAGGGGTCAGAGGAGAGGAATTGGGGAAGCAGCTTCTTGGTGGGGACAACACTCTCCTCACAAAACCTCATATAGTCAGTTACACTACACTGAGTGAGACCCTCAATATCATCCCAGTGGACTTCCTGAAACAGCTCCCAGTCAGTTATCCCTTAACACTCCATCAGGGCCTCCTCTGCCTCCACAGACCACTGCTGCACAGTGCTGGTGGTGATAGACTTTCTCCTAACAAGAGGCTTCTATGTAGGCGTGAACAGTATCAGACAGTGGTCTGAATTGCCGAGGGGGAGAAGGGCGGTGGCGCTGTATGCCTCCTTGACATTGGAATACAGTAAGTCCAAGGTCTTATCCCTTCTATTGTTGCAGGTCACATACTGGGTGAAGTTGATCAGCATCTTTGAGATTTTAACATGATTAAAATCTCCAAATATTGTGAGGAGTGCGCTGGGATGCCGTGTCTGCAGGTCCGTGACGGTGAACAATGGTGGCTGAAAACTCCTGAGGCATATAGTATGGCCTCAACCCGACATCCAGCAGCTCAACATCAGGCGGGCAGATTGTTGCCTTCGTAGTAACATGCCCTGGGTTACACCATTTGGAATTAACAAAGACAGCCAGCCCTATTTGTCCCTGTCCGCCCGAACGAGAAAGAAGCCGGCTAGTTCTACTGAATAGTCTGGTATTTTCCCATTAAGCAATTTTTTCGTCAGACAAAACATACTGCACTCCCGGTATTCGTGCTGTCCGCTAACCAGGGCCGAGGGTAAGGGCCAGGCCGGTAAGCGGAAAGGCGGAGGGCTTGCTGTGCTGATCAACAATAGATGGTGTAACCCTGGTCACGTTACTATCAAGCAGAGTATCTGTAGCCCGGACATTGAACTGTTAGCTGTGGGACTCCGGCCAAATTATTTGCCACGTGAATTCTCACATGCCATTGTTGTGGCTGTTTACACCAAACACCCCCCGCTAACCCGGCATCGGCGTGCAACGCCATTCACACCGCCATAGCACAACTCTAGACTCAACACCCGAGTGCACTCATATTAATCTCGGGTGACTTCAACCATGTCAGTGTTTCAACAACACTGACTAATTTCACCTACTAGGGAGGAGAGGACACTGGACCTGCTGTATGCTAATGTTAAGGATGCATACAGCTCCCCCTGCCCCAGGTAGGTCAGACCACAACCTGGTTCACCTCAAACCCTGCTATGTGCCTCTGGTTAAAAGGCAGCCTGTGACCACAAGGACAGTGAGAAGATGGTCAGAGGAGGCCTATGAGACACTGCAGGAATGTTTTGAGGTGACAAACTGGGATGCACTCTGTGAGCCTCATGGAGAGGACATTGATAGGCTCACTGAGTGCATCACTGGCTACATTAACTTCTGTGTGGACTGCAATGTCCCAACTAAGATGGTCCATTGTTATCCAAATAACAAACCGTGGGTAACAAAGGACATCAAAGACATCCTGAATGCCAAGAGGAGGGCCTTTAATGATGGTAATAGGGAGGAGGTGAGGGCAATCCAGGCTGACCTGAAGGTGAAGATCAGGGAGACCAAGGAGAAGTACAGGAGGAAGCTGGAGAGGAAACTCCAGCAGAACAACATGAGAGGTCTGGAGCGGCATGAAGAGCATCACTGGCTTCAGACCGACTGGCAACAGAGGAGTTGAAGGCAGCTTGGACAGGGCCAACAAACTTAATCTGTTCTTTAACAGATTCGACAAACCAGCTCCTGCTCATCCCCACTCTAACTCAGCTGCTGTCGGCCCTGAGACTCCTCTGAGTCCACTGCTCCCCCCTCCTCCATCTTCCTGGGAGAGTCCTACTCCCCCCTCAACTGGCTCTCAGGCTAACGGCCCTCTCCAGACTGACGACTCCCCCCATCCCCCACCGGTAACCTCTGCTGTGTGGATGACTGCTGACCAGGTGAGAGGACAGCTGATGAAACTCCATTCAAACAAGGCTGCAGGCCCTGATGGCGTTTGCCCCGGGGTGCTAAAAGCCTGTGCCCCCCAGCTATGTGGAGTCCTTCAACATGTCTTCAACCTGAGCCTGAGTCTTCAAAAGGTCCCTGTTCTGTGGAAGACATCTTGCCTCGTTCCTGTGCCGAAGACGCCGCGTCCCAGTGGCTCCAAGGACTACAGACCGGTGGCACTGACCTCCCACATAATGAAGACCCTGGAGAGAGTAGTGCTGGAACAGCTGCGGCCCATGGTCAGACCCCTCCTGGACCCCCTTCAGTTCGCCTACCAGCCCCGACTGAGAGTTGAGGACGCCATCATCTTCCTGCTTAACCGCATCCACACCCACCTGGACAGGCCGGCAAGCACGGTGAGGATCATGTTTTTTGACTTCTCCAGTGCTTTCAACACCATCCGGCCTGCCCTGCTGGGTGAGAAGCTGGCAGCAATGCAGGTGGATGCCCCCCTCGTGTCCTGGATTGTGGACTACCTGACTGGCAGACCACAGCACGTGCGCCTGCAGCACTGTGTGTCGGACAGCATGGTCAGCAACACTGGGGCCCCTCAGGGGACTGTCCTCTCTCCGTTTCTCTTCACCATCTACACCACGGACTTCAGCTACCACACAGAGTCCTGCCACCTTCAGAAGTTTTCTGATGACTCTGCTGTGGTGGGTTGTATCAGCGGTGGTGGTGAGACTGAGTACAGGGCTGTGGTGGGTAACTTTGTCTCATGGTGTGAGCAGAACCATCTGCAGCTCAATGCGACAAAGTCTAAGGAGCTGATTGTGGATCTACGGAGGGCCAAGGCACCAGGGACCCCGGTTTCCATCCAGGGGGTCAGTGTGGACATTGTGGAGGATTACAAGTACCTGGGAGTACACTTGGATAACAAACTGGACTGGACCAAGAACATTCAAGCTGTTTACAGGAAGGGCCAGATTCCTATTTTCTGAGGAGGCTGAGGTCCTTCAACATCTGCCGGACAATGCTGAAGATGTTTTATGAGTCTGTGGTGGCCAGTGCGATCCTGTATGCTGTTGCATGCTGTGGCAGCAGGTTGAAGGTAGCGGACGCCAACAGACTCAACAAACTGATCCGTAAGGTCAGTGACATTGTGGGGGTGGAGCTGGACTCTCTGGCGGTGGTGTCAGAGAGGAGGATGCTGGCCAAACTACATGCCATCTTGGACAGTGTCTCCCACCCACTCCATGACGTGCTGGTCAAGCAAAGGAGCACCTTCAGCGGAAGACTCATCCCACCAAAAAGCACCACAGAGCGCCACAGAAAGTCAATCCGGCCTGTGGCCATCAAACTCTTTAACTCCTCCCTCTAGGCGTTAGTCTGTATGACCCTAGGTCACTAAACTGGACATTGATCATTACATCTCTGCCATACTTGAATAATTGCGCAATATTCTGTGTATTACTCCCGCACAATATTTAGTTTTCCCATGTAAGTTTTTCCCTATTTATTGACATTGATATTATATACCTCCATTACTGCTGTGCAATATCTTAATAATCTCAATAAGCTACACTTAACTCGACAGTACATGCACCACTGCTTATTACTTATTACTTATTTTATTACATTGTATTATTATACTGTATTATCATCATCAACCGGTAAACCCACTTGGTACTTCACAGTTAGTTTATCTTATACTTATACCCACCCGGTACTTAATTTATTTTCTGACCTGTTTTTATTGTGTTTTATAGTGTATTCTATTTTTTGCTAGTACTTTCTCCTGTGTGCACTGACGTAAAGGCGAACTACTGTAACAAAGAGTTTCCCTTCGGGGATCAATAAAGTATTTCTGATTCTGATGTGTGTGTTTCTGTGTGTACACGTGCAGACACAGTTGTTCTATCTTTGTGAGGACTGCAAATCCATTTTAAAGCCAAATATTGTTTCCTTAACCCCACACTCTAAAATTAACCATTGAACATTTGTTGTTAGCTAGGAAAAAAGGACGAGCAGCTCTTGCCGGTATCGAGCTGTATCTAGAGGTAGGCTCTATGAATGGCTGCTATTAATGGTTAGCGCTGTGAGAGGAAAACAAATATCTTAAAAAGTAAAAGGCAGCAATTCAGTCCGAACTGCCAGCGATCCGTATGGACAGTCAGCAGTCTATGGTTGTTAAGGCTGGGTATTGGTACTCGATACACCTTGAAGGTATCGACCAAAATAACCCAGTACCAAGTAGTATCGAAACGTCTCCAGTCAATTCATACCTGCATTCGATCTTTTTGTATCCAGATCTAGAAAAAAATTACTATTTGTATGGTTTTGCTTGCAGCCAATCACCGCAAACGTCCTTCGATTTAATGCGACGTGTGATTTGACGGAGTTGGCAGTTCAGCCTGGTGGTCCTCTAGCAGCCACTTCGGAGCCCGCAGTGTGTGGCAGCCCGCCCTGCGGACACCCAGCCTGTCAGCTCTGCCTAGCCCAGAGACACTCCGGCAGAGAAGCGAGCTTCTTGAGGAGAAGTGGCCGTGAGAGGAGCAGCAGGCAGGCCGGGCAGGAGGGACTGCGACAGCCGAAGAGATCGGTGTGTTTACCGGGGAAACTTCAGCTCACAATCCGCTGTATCAGCTGCACCGCTGGCTTTGTTTGTTTTTTTGCGGTTGGTTTGTAAAACAGACACAACCACAGTTACACATAGCCTAATACAACCTCTATGTTTGACTCAGACTGTTAACTCAGTCTTTCAGAATGACCGTTTCCCAGTACTCAACACTCTGATAAACAAGGCTGGTCTGTTGTGCTGGTTCTCTACACTTATCTTGTGTGCACAAATTAAACACTTTCAAAATGTATTTGTGTAAACATAATTTGCATGAGGAGGAGTGGAGGCATTTTACGCAACTGAATGCTTCTATTCACATGATGGGTATCGAATGAAGTACTCTATTGGTATCACTTTAAGGGTACTGGTTTTAGTACTGGTATCGTCATTTATTAAACGATACAAGCCCTATGAGTCAGAACTAACACACTTTCAGTCATGAACAAGTGACAATGTCAAATCCTTTCAAAACTGAGCTGAAACATTGCATAAATTGCAGGTAAATCACAGAGAGGCATCATGCTCCAGTTGTGCTTGCTCATGGTGGGATTTGTTGGGTCTCCGTAAATAATATTATAAAGAGTACGGTCTAGACCTGCTCTATAGGAAAAGTGCAATGGGATAACTTATATACTTAACTTATACGCTATATAAATAACATTTAATTGAAAATGAATTGTGCTCACATACATTATCTGTCCAATAGGAAATTCTGTGTCAGCATTAATAACTTCAAGTCATCCTTTTCCCATATCAAGTATGGTGTGCCTCAAGGTTCAATTCTGGGACCAATATTGTTCTCCTTATACATGCTTCCCTTGGGTGATGTAATCCGCAGACATGGTATTTCTTTTCATTGTTATGCGGATGACACACAGTTGTACCTCCCTGTCAAGCCCACTGACCTTAGTATGCTGAGTTCTCTGCAGGACTGCCTGTCTGACATAAAAAATTGGATGTCGATAAATTTTCTTCAGCTCAACTCAAATAAAACTGAAATCCTTGTTATTGGGCCCCAACACATCACTAAACAAATACTGCCATCCACTGGTAACCTGTCACAACATATCAAGCCTGTTGCACGAAATCTTGGTGTCCTGTTTGATAGCAATTTATGTTTTGAGCAACATATCACTAAGCTTGTCCAATTATGTTTCTATCACCTCAGAAATATTGCAAAAATACGATCTATTTTAAATCTTAGTGATGCAGAAACTGTTGTGCATGCTTTTATCTCCTCACGCCTTGATTATTGTAACAGCCTGTTCACTTGTCTTAATCAAAAAACTCTGACATGACTGCAGACTGTACAAAACTCAGCTGCTCGGCTGTTAACCAGGACCAAGAAGTATGACCACATAACACCTGTTTTAGCCTCTTTACACTGGCTCCCTGTTGGTTTTAGGATTGATTTTAAGATCTTGTTGATTACTTTTAAGGCTCTTCATGGCCTGGCCCCAGATTATATTTTAGACCTTGTAATCCCTTATGAACCTTCACGTAGTTATTATGGCTTCAGTTTCCCAGTGCCCAAGGTGACGTCTTCAAATGTCTTGTTGTGTCCAACCAACAGCACAAAACCCAACCATATTACAACCATATGAAACAGGGACACAAGGAGCAAATCCTCACACGTGAGAAGCTGAAACCAGCACAATTCTAGCATTTTTACTTCATAAATGACTTTGTTTACCTAATACTGTGACAGGATTGGGCAGTTGAAATTTTGTCCCCAATGACCAATCTCTACTAGGCCATCAGTGACCAACCACGTATGGCCTACATTAGAGTAATAACTGGCCATGCATTAGCACAATGCAGGAAAAAAAGGATGGATGTGTAGGAGTACACCATCAGATGGAGAGAAATATTATATGAGAGACTTCAATGCACTAGCAAACTGGCTGATGATACATGGATGGGAAGAGGCAGGCAGAAATGACTAAACAAAAGGAATATTAAAAGGGTTTCGGGGCTTCATTCCACTTGATGGCCAACTCACAGTGATGGAGATTGCTTACCCAGGCACAGGCACTGACAGGCAGGAGGTGAGGGGGGCTCTGCACCCCCGTACTGCTACACAGGACTAATTAACACAAACAGATTTAGGGAATATGCACTGCACTGTATGTAACACATTTTCTAAAGTAGTAAGGGATATGAAGGGGGTGAAGACAGTGATGTGGATTGCTATATCATGTATAGATCACCTATACATGAATAAAACAGACAGCAGGCCAGCTGCTCACCATATGGTATTTTCCTTACACAATTTTTACCTGAAGGGTGACCCACACTGGACCATCAAAGTCTTACATTTTTCACATCACGCAATAAAGTGTTGAACCAAGCACATTTATAGAACAGATGAAATTGTCAAACAATTGAAAAAATGTTTTCCTACTCTAAAAGTTGCTTGATGGAAATTCTAACCCACATTTAGAAGTTAACTAGAGATGATGATAACCTATCCTTCTTCTGAAGAATTTGAACAGTTTCGTTTACGGTTAGTATAAATAATCCTTGTTGTTAAAATACTCTCGCATTATCATTTCCGCAACATAACGCCTACCTCTCCTCTACCAACACACACACACACACACACACACACACAGACTATCCTGTCTTGCAGTAGCACAGCTCATCAGTGGAATATCAACAGAACAGTTGAATAGACTGTGGCCTTGGAAAGAGGCTGGTAGTCCGTAGGCATGAGCTTGTTTACCCACAGCTAGCATTGCTGCACCGATGGACTTGTTGCCCAGGGCCACTTAGTGTGTGCGTGTGTGTGACTGAGTAAGGTAAGTGTGAACAGACAGTTCAATGACAAGGCCTATTTCTGGGGAAGTCTAAACTTTAAACTCTCTCTAGTTTGTTAATTTTTTTGCAATAATTGCTATCAAACCAGAATAAATAATTATTGTATTCAAGCTGCCTTTAAAAATGTCAAATGGTGAGACTCACAGCAGAATGTCTGACGTAGACGCTACTGCACTTTCTCAATAAACACGGACATGTTCTACTAGCATGCTGAAGACTGATATGAGGAGTTAACACATTTTAGTGACCACATATCAGAGTGGTGAATGGCTCAAAATGCGCTTAGGACTACAGTTCTCATGGATCTGTGCAGCACCCTGATGATACAACTCAACAGAAGACCAAGACATGCAGCCCGTTGCACTGAACCTGTGTGGTCCTGCCGTCCTGAACAGGAGAATGATCCAGAGTAGGGATGTTCATAATTAACTGTTTAACCGTTACCCAATAAGAATTTGGACAGATTAATACTATCAGTTAAACAGTAAAAATAAATTTTATATATAATTATTTTTTTATTTTTATTTATTTTATATATATTTGCTGCATGGGTCTCCCAGTCAACAGACTGCACACCAGACTAACCACCACAGCATGTCGACATGTTGCTGTTTCTGAATAAAAACCAGTAGACAAGCTGTCTGCTACAGTATGGTGAGGACTGAGGTAAGCTTGTTTCTTTAATTTTGAGGTCTGAAAAGTGTGACTACAAGTTTCCCTTTTGTTAACCTGTTGGCTGTTTCGTTAATTAGCCGAGCGTAGAGGAGGTTTTCGTTACAGCACTCTCGGTGCCGGAGGATTCAATGTGTGTTTTTGTTTTGTTAATCTGTTTTTGTTCATTACAAAGTCTGGCTCCTATTTGCTATTTACTTAAACATTTATTTAAGTTCAATATTTTTTATGTAGGCCTATTCTACATGTCTGTTTTAGTCCTTTCACAGCAGCACTGCAGGTGTGTGATGATGTGACGATGTGTGAATCCTCATGTTCTGTTATTGTTTATGCTGCTTTTTGCACATGTAAAATAAACTCCTTATGAAAAACGTTTGTTGTATTGGTATTTTTTAAATGGGTTACAGTCACTCATCCATTCTAAATAGTACATTTTAATCTTGGTGTCTAACGGTTAATGGTCGGTTAACGAGCATCGGCTATCAGTCAGAAAAAAAATTCAAAATGAGCATCCCTAATCCAGAGGTAAACATAGATGGTATTATCAAACTGTCAACAAAATACTGTAAATTTATTTTCTATATTCTTCAGTAGGGAAGACTTCAATAAAAACAGAATTACCTTTACTTATTTTCAGCAGTGTGTGCATCCTGACCAGACTGCAACTGTCAAAGTCTCACAAGTTTATTTTAAGGTAACAGAGACTAACCTAAGCAACCCTGCAACCCGTACTCACATGCTCAGAAAGCACATGCTAAAGTCCATTCCGTGGTTGCCACTCTTTTGTAATAATACAAGGACTTTTCAAGAACAGATTATTTCAAAATTAAGAGCCAATAATTCACTTAAATTAGATGGCAGTAGAAATGTAAGGCCAGACACCACCTTGGGAATAGGGGGAAAAAATCCTTTTATTCCATCAGGTTGAAACTTTGCCAGATTAATGTAGACCCAACTACAAGACTTTTTTGTATGATGACTTTTTATTTTTCTATAATTAAATTATGCAAATTAGGCAATATCTCATTAAATATGTGCTAACTTGCATATCAGTAGAAACCATTTTTAGGCCCAACAAATAAAGTCAGAACTTTTTTTCTTGCTTTATTGCGATCAATAGTTAAATAGCTGGTAATGATCAGAAGCTTTTCTCAAAATATTGTTTTAAAAGTTTTTTATGTTGGAAAACGTGTCATATGTGCTGATTTTTGACCAATTTTTCACATAAAATGCCTCATAAAATGCCTCAAAAGAAAATGATGGTGTTTGTGTAAAAAAATACATACATAACATAGAAGCTGAGCTGCTGGTGTTTCTATTTTATCCGGCACAGCTTTTCTAGCCTTTATGGCACTGGTTTAGCGGCCCAGAATCATCTCACGTGGCGCACACGGAAATAAGCGAGTCAGAGAAGTAATTTCACATGACGTGCTCTAAAAAGAGAAAAGTAGACAGCGGAAAGAGAGCTTTTAAATCAAGAATGGACAGACTCTCACATGTTCATTCTTCCCACGGGCAGACCGTGGTGATTATTAAAAGCACCAATTCAATTCAATTTTATTTATATAGCGCCAATTCATAACAGAAGTTATCTCATTGCACTTTTCCTATAGAGCGGTCCGTCCTCTTTATATTATTTACAGAGACCCAACAAATTCCACCATGAGCAAGCATTTGGCGACAGTGCCAAGAAAAAAATGGCACAAGGGAGGGAGGCACAATGCAAATACCACCTAGAATTTTTAAAATAGTAGGAATTTGTAGTGTTAATATTAATAAATTAATATGATGAATGACAGCTATAGGAAAAATAATGTCAGTATTAGTAACCGAACCAATAACAACAGAGACAATAACAACAACTGTAGTAGCAGTTGTCAAGCAGGAACACGGGGGCAGCAAGTGGGCCACAACAACAGATCCAGACTCTGCAGCTCCGGAGGCAGAAATACCTGCTGAAAGTGACAGAAGGAGAGACGAGGGAGACAAGAAAGCACAGAACTACAGAAGAGAGAAGATGTCGAGTTAGTAACATGCAGTAATGGGATAAAAATGCATACAGATGGAGAGGGAGAGAAGGAGAGAGGAAAGAGGTGCATCATGGGAAGTCTCCCGGCAGTCTAGGCCTATAGCAGCATAACTAAGGGATGGTTCAGGGCTCACCCAAGCCAGCCCTAACTATAAACTTTATCAAAGAGGAAAGTCTTAAGCCTACTCTGAAATGTGGAGCTGGTGTCTGCCTCCCGAACCCAAACTGGGACCTGATTCCACAGGAGAGGAGCTTGATAACTGAAGGCTCTGGCTCCCAGTCTACTTTTGGAGACTCTAGGAACCACAAGTAACCCTGGGAGCGCAGCGTTCTAGTCAGGTAATAAAGGTATTATGAGATCTTTACGATATGATGGTGCCTGACCATTAAGAGCTTTGTAGGTGAGGAGAAAGATTTTAAATTCTACTCTGCTTGTCAGTTCTTGTCAGTACACGTGCTGCAGCATTCTGGATTAACTGGAGAGTCTTAAGGGACTTATTCGGGCAGCCTGATAATAAGGAATTGCAAACTAGTTTTTCGGCATCATTTTGAGACAGGATGTGCCTGATTTTTGCAATGTTGCGTAGGTGAAAGAAGGCAGTCCTTGAAGTTTGTTTCATGTGGGAGTTAAAGGATAAATCCTGATCAAAGATAACTCTGAGGTTCCTTACGGTTTGTCTGAGTTTAACATCAGAAAATTGCAGGTCATTGCCCTTAAAGCATGCTTGAAGTTTAGTTAACTGGTTAGTTTTAGCTGGCTTGATCGATAGATATAATTGGGTATCATCCGCATAACAATGAAAGTTTATGGAGTGTTTCCTAATAATATTGCCTAGAGGAAGCAAATATAAGGTGAATAGAATCAGTCCAAGCACTAACTCTGGCGTGCACGGTGGACTCACCGTTAAATCCAGCTTTGTGCGCCTAATGGCAGTGCCTGTATCCAAGATATTTCAGCTTCATTTTTGTACAGTGGGAGGAAATGGAGATGCGTCGTCCATCTTTATATACAGTCTATGGTGTCACCCGTCCTGAACCGGGGTGGGGGGGGCTACCTAGGCACATTTGAGCTAGGAAAGAGTACGAGACAGCACAACAGCCAATGACACAGCACAGTGATCAGCAAATCGCTGTAGGCTTGTAGCCTATGCAGAGTGATAGATAAGAAGAAAGTGTATCAAGTTTGGCCCAGCACGATGTATAAAAATGGTATCATATGTGAATTTTGAGATGATTCCAGTAGGCTAAATCCAAGCACCTCTTTACTGCTCGGTAAATCCAAGCACTTTCAAGTACTTTCCAGATCCGTAGCAAGCCTGCTATTCTGTGAGCACTGAGCCCACTAAACTACCAACCTGGATAACACACGAGCCACCAAGTAGCATGTCAAGCCAAGACCAGTGAACCAAAACTGAAATTAGGTGGTCATTTAGTAATAATGCTGTGGCTCTTAATCAGCAAATCCATCTTGAGTGAATATTCAATTTTATTTATATAGCGCCAAATCATAACAGAAGTTATCTCATTGCACTTTTCCTATAGAGCAGGTCTAGACTGTACTCATATTACTAATATAATATATGTAATACAAAACTCATCATGTAAGATATCTATCTCTCTAATATATATATGCATATATGTTTTCTTTTCAGTGTATTAGGCAGAAAGAAAAGGCGTGTGTTAATATATTAGTGTCACTACAAAGTTTATCCAGGAGATTGTGCTGTCACTACAGTGGCAAGCAGTGCAATATGAGAGCGAAGAAGCAGCTCTCAAGAACTTGCGTCATACCAGTAAAATACAGCTGGAGTAATGAAATGTAACAGCCACCTCACTAATGGTAAAAAAATATAAACCAGCATAAAAATGACAACTACCAAAATAAACCACTATGTTCTGAACAGACATATTACAAACACTAACAAAAAGTAGCATCTGCATTTTGGAACAAAAGGCAACACAACTTAAACTGCTTTCAGCACCAGGCATGGATATATGTTGTCAAGTCCTTAATGGTTATAGTAGATGTAGCCAATCATGACAGTGGTCAACCATTTAAGTACTGCAACTTAAGAAAACACATGCAAATAGGCAAAACACAAGCAAATTAAGAAAACATCTTCATTCATTTGACAACACATGGGCAGCATTTAGAAAACACGCTGCAAATACAGCTAAACGCTGCAAACACACAACCAAATACAGAAATGTGCTGCAAAAAACACCAAACACGACAAAAAACATGAACACGCTGCGAACACAACACCTTGCAGACTGCGTTTCCTACAGTCTGCAAGGTTTCCTGCACTAAACCCACCAGTGAAATTTTTCATCCTCACATACAAGTTTTTAAGCATGGGAGTTTAGACAGTTATGGTTTGATGCACTATGAGGAGAAAATAAAGCTCCTTCACGGTTTTTCCTCACAATGGGCCTTTGGGGGGTGACTACGCACGACACTAAGCATGATTGGTCCATGTACAATTAGGGCTGGGAGATATGGCTTATAAATAATATCTTGATATTTTTAGGCTAATATGCTGCAAACTACGATATATATCTCGATATTCACATTTTCTCTAGATTAACATAACATAAATTCTCAAATAGTGCAAACATATGATGATCTTGTAGAATATGATGCATAGCTGTAGATTAAACTACCCAACAGTATATAAAGTAGTTAAAATTAGCACAACCTTAAACATCTACAGCAGTAAATGCAACAATAATACTAATCCAGAAACATCAGATATAATAGGAAAACACTGAACCATTTTACTGTGCAATAAATAGGCTACTTTAAGTAAATGTTGCTATAATATTTTGCTAGTTAACAGCTGAACTAACGTTAGGCTAAGTTAGCTTTTCCCCATCTAGACAACAGTGCTGTGAAGAGAAGAAGACGCCGTAAGCTAGTAACAGACGCGTCCTCACCTACTGGAAATACTATGATTGGTTTAGGCGAGGGGAGCAATAAAGCGGCTTTAATTTTATGAGAAATCACAGGAAGTCCTCTCTCCCATTAGCATTAGCTTCACAGCGGAGCGTTCAGGCCCAGTCAAAACAACGCAGCTTAGCTGGCTTCCAGCGCCAGCCGCATGTGTGGTAAAATATAGCAGCTGTGGATGAGAGGGGGTTTGACTGCTGGAAGTCAAAGTCGATGTATTTAATTTAACGTTAATTGCTGATTCAATACATTAAGAGGAGGATTTGAATTGCTATTTTTATTCCAAATCGTAGCTTTTTGGCACTGGTGATCTTCCTTTGCCGCTGGCTAAAACCTCTTTCAGGGGCGCCAAAAATTTCCCTTTGCAGGAAAAACCCTGTCTTTGATTTGACATGCTCAGGTCGTACAGCGGCATCTTGTGACCACAGTCGTCAAAGCAGCTTCATTTGTGATTTAATACCTGTAAGATAATTACTGCGAGAGAGTATAGTGACCAACCATGGATGTCTTTTAAAATATAGCCTGTCAACTTTTTGTGAATCAGCGCATGTCATTTTGTGTGTTTGCAGCGCCTTTCTGTATTTGCAGCGTTGTTTCGAAATGCTGCCCATGTGTTGTCAAATGAATGAAGATGTTTTCTTAATTTGCTGGTGTTTTGCCTATTTGAATGTGTTTTCTTAAGTTGCAGTGTGTTTGCCCTTGTCAGCCACCGTACAAAAGCATATTTCTTCAACATGTATGACAAACCCAAGAGGAGTGTTTGTGTGTGTGCACTGAATTAAGTTCGATGATCAGTCCTCTCTCTATATTGTATGAAAGGATAAACAGTTTCCTCTCTGTTTATTTCCCTGCCTGTCTCTCATTTCACCTCTCTCTCTTGAATTCAATTTTATTTATATAGCGCCAATTCATAATAGAAGTTATCTCAATCTCTTGAAACAGACATTTGTCAGTTGTTTGTGTAGCATCTAAAGATTTTAAACCCTTTACATTTAGCTAGAAATAGCTGGAAAAATGCAAGTGGGGGAGATAAAGAGTGTGCCTGCATACCTGTTTTTTTTTTTAAATTAAATATACTTAAGTGAGAGGGAAGAAGCAGATATGGCTCTCACATTAATGTAAATTAGTGGCTTCAGAGGTTATGACATTTTCAACCAATCAATAATTGGTCTTAGTTCCAAAACAGTTCAGTTTGATGTGCTCCAGTGCACACCACAAGTGGAAATACAATTTACGGTATTAGACAGCACGGCAGCAAATAACAGACAGCTTATCAAGTTCAGCGAACAGAATTACTTACTCGTTACTTGTACTCCTTCACAAACACACACTGTCACACACACACTTTCCATTGCTGTACCCATTGATCTGTTGGTTTAGCTCACTGACAAGTCAATGAAAATGTGAGCTCTGTAAACATGCATGCAGATACTAAGGAGGGTATGAGCGCTAACTGCTGCACATTATTTTTCTTACATGTAAATGTACCAAGAAGGCAACATTGTGGTATCAGTTCCATAATCTATGACTTCCCATGTCCAATAATAAGTCTATTCTTCAAAAAGATGCATACAAGTAAAATTAAGCTGCATCCAAACAGAGCACATAAAATATTAAATATGGAATCAAGCGTGGAAGGAAATCTTATCATTCACATTATTAATATCATTCATTTCTTTAATCAACCTTAGAGGATGGAAGGGAATTTTAATGGGGGCTACATCATGGCCCTAAACAACTCAGTCAACAGCAACTATAGTGTGTGTGTGTGTGTGTGTGTGTGTGTGTGTGTGTGTGTCAAAAAACGGTGCAGCTCAGACTACATCAACAACTGAGTTTTTAAGTGTGCTGCTATGTATAGCTTGCTTAATTCATTTTTATGCATGTCGCATAATCAGAGAATGGCGTTACACAAACATGAAAATGCGACTTTAAAAAGTCAGCTAAAAAAACAAAGGATGACCAGCTATGATTGACAGCAAACCGTGAATGAAATCGGTTAATAGCACACTTTACTGTTACAGTGGACTAGGGAGCCTTCATTTTACAATGAGTAGATTTTAATTAGACAACTTGAGCCAAATAGTAAACAATCTCCTGGCCAATGGAAATTAGCTAGCAGTAGTTAGCTTTCAAGCTAATAACTGAATAATAACTAACCCATTGCATTCGCCCACCAAAACCAGCGTCATGGTTCTGGTTGGAGATTAACGCTGAATATGTAACTACCCACGTTGTCGATAAATAAACGTTTTACGGTGTGCTTTTCGATAGATATGTCCACATTTTCAAATCTGAAATAACAAACAAGTTCAGCTGTAACTATATAACGTTACAGTAAACGAGGCTGAGCTAGCTCTGCTATGCACCAACTTCAGTGTTGACGATGGCCATACTGAACCACTTCAACTTGTTTTAAAGCCGCCTGTAAAAATTCACACCCTGTGGTAAGTATCCACGATACAAAGCCTTGCAAACGGCGCTTTGAGGAGTAAATGTAGTGTATGGTATGTTCTGAAATGGCCATTAACAGATAAAAACAGCTAACGTTAATTTCTCTGACAACAATATAGTTGAGATAGCGACATTGCGAGTCCACTTAGTGTCTGCATCTGACTGTCCGCATAAGAAATACAAACAAAAAATAGGTTGTTTTACTTACATTTATAATGCTTGTAGGTGTTACAGTAAAAGTTAAATCCGCAAAACGTAAAATTTCGGCTTCGATGATAAAATCATCATATTTCTCTAACAACAGCTGAAGTACGTCTGGCCGTCCCTGTCTGTCTGGCTGGTTTTGGAAGAAAATCCTTAAACCTGCACTGGCACCAACAACCAATGGCTTTTGATTTCATCGTGACTGGCATATTTCTAACCAATCCCCAGTGTCAACCTGATGGCCTCTCAGCTAATAAAAGTAAGAGTAGGCGAGATTTTAACGGGTTTCCGAACGCGACTGAGTCAGCCCGCTCCATTTCAATTCACCGGTGCACCGCTTAACAGGAAAAACTGTTTAAATGGAGCGTAATCTGTCAGACAGCGGCAGCCTTTTAAATGGTGTGCAGACTCCGCCTACCCGAAGCACCACAGGCGTACGCCGGCGTCGTAATGGTGCGGACCCAGTATTGCTTAGACCAATCATCGTGGTTCACTTTATACAAAACCAAAGCCAAGACCAATGAAATATGTCAAGTCAAAGTAGGCGGTTTTTCGACAGTTGCAACAACCAATTACTTAAAGTGGAGAGTTGGTAGTAATAGCGGCAGCAACACAATAGCACGTTGGCACTTGTTTCCGCTGGGATAGTGATGGGCGGATGAAGCCTTATGAAGCTTTAGGGCTTCAGGGTGTCCGCGGGCTCTTAAAAAGTATTAAAAGTTGATCAATCAATTTAGCTACAATTAAAGCCTTTAAAATGTATTAAAAAGTCTTAAACACTATTTTCAGAGGTATTCAATTTGTGACATGTTTTCAGTATCAGGGATGTGATTCTCCGACCTGAAAGAAAGTGTGACCCACGTGAATCATGCAGATCCGTTAAAAAATCTTTTATATTAAAATGTGGCAAATTCTTGTTAACTTATCTGCTGGCTGAGACAAACCAGCCCCTCCTCACTCTACAAGCGGTGCCTGCAGCAGAGGGAGGAAGGCAGAGGACAGGAGGGCCTCTGGCATCAGTCCTTCCTCCTCCTGACTGATGTCTCAGCTCTTCATTCTTTCCAAACTTCACTCAGTTTTTTGATGTCAGGAATATTAGGCTATTTATTTTACTGACATTTTAGATTTGATTCCAGTGAGATATTGAGTTTATATAGTGACTTTGTGAGCTTTACTGTTGCTGCTCTAGAAACAATAATGAAATTCATCAGTGAGCATATTTGTTGAGTGTAATGTGTTAGTGTTTTTTTTAATAAATATTGTAATGACAGTCTAAAATGATGAATATGCATAGTTTTTAGTCAAATAACAAAATGTTCTTGTTACTACAATTGTTATTATTAGTCTTATTACTATTATTATCATTATTATTCCTATCACTGTCATTCCTATTATTACTTTATTAATATTACCACTACCATTACATTATTATTTTAAAATTCTAGGGGGAATTTGCAGTGTGCTTCCTCCTAAAGTCTTTTACTTACTTAAAAATGTTTCTTGTTTTTTAAAGGTTTTCTTTTAAAACCAGATGGTTTTTTGACGTGTGTTGACGTGTTTTATTTTGCTGCCTTTGTGAAGCACTTTGTAACATGGACTTTGAAAAGTGCTCTATAAATAAAGTTTATTATTAATACTTTTTATTGCATGGATTGTGCTGCCTTACAGTACATGTCACAGACATGAATCTGAAATGTTGCAATATGCTTCAATTATAACTATACAACTATACATATTCACTATACATACTTGTATAGGATAGCTACAGACATAGAAATACAACAGTGGTAGTCAACCCTCTCTTCTGCATTTGGCCACAAGTTCTCATCCACATCACACCTTGTGTCCTCTCTTGCAATCCACCTGGGAAAGAATCTTTTCACATGCCTGATCCATCCCTGGTAATCTTCTGTAGCCATGTCCAGACATACAGCATTCATTGTGTCCAAGAGGGACATCTGATCATGGTCATTAACTTTCCACCTCTGTGAGGAGATTTCCTCTGTGGGGTTGTGGAAGGGAAAGTAAGGTGGAGGGAAAAGTGACACCATCCTAGGATGAACTGTAAACCACTCTGTGATTGGAAGAGATGGTGAAATGCCACACTGTCCCGTACAATTACAAAATGTTCTGGATTCTCCTCACCTGCCTCAAGTCTTTCATAGAGGTCATCAAGTGATGAAAATAGGCGCTCAGTGTCCCTAACCTCCTTCCTAGCCTTAACCATTTAAGATCAATGCCTAACCCCAGCCGTCTTCGTTCTGGTGCCACTTTTGCCCTGATCTTAATCCTGTTTGGATTATGAGAGAGAGATAGATAGAGATATCTATCTATCTATCTATCTATCTAAAAACTTCGTCCTTCACCCTCCGAGCTCGGGTCCTCTACCAGAGGCCTGGGAGCTTGAGGGTTCTGCGCAGTATCTTTGCTGTTCCTAGTACTGCACTCTTCTGGACCGAGATGTCTGGTGTTCTTCCAGGGATCTGCTGTAGCCACTCCTCCAGTTTGGGGGTCACTGCCCCGAGTGCTCCGATGACCACGGGCACCACTGTTGCCTTCACCTTACAGGCCTTCTCCAGCTCTTCTCTGAGCCATTGGTACTTCTCTAGTTTCTCATGTTCCTTTTTCCTGATGTTGCCATCACTTGGTATTGCCACGTCAACCACAACGGCTTTCCTCTGCTGTTTGTCCACCACCACGATGTCAGGCTGGTTCGCCATTACCATTCTGTCAGTCTGAATCTGGAAGTCCCACAGGATTTTGGCTCGGTCATTCTCTACCACCTTTGGAGGTGTTTCCCACTTTGACCTCAGGGTTTCCAGTCCATACTCAGTGCAGATGTTCCTGTACACTATGCCAGCCACTTGGTTATGGCGCTCCATGTATGCTTTTCCTGCCAACATCTTACACCCTGCAGTTATGTGCTGGATTGTCTCAGGGGCCTCTTTGCACAGCCTACACCTTGGGTCTTGTCTGGTGTGGTAGATCTGGGCCTCTATTGCTCTGGTGCTCAGGGCCTGCTTCTGTGCAGCCATGATGAGTGCCTCTGTGCTGTCCTTCAATCCACCCCGCTCTAGCCATTGGTAGGACTTCTTGATATCAGCCACTTCAGTTATGTTCCGGTGGTACATCCCGTGTAGGGGTTTGTCCTCCCATGATGGTCCCTCCTCCAGCACGTCTTTCTCTGTTCCCCATTGCCTGAGACATTCCCTGAGCACGTCATCTGTTGGGGCCTTATCTTGGATGTACTTGTGGATCTTGGATGTTTCATCCTGGATAGTGGCTCTCACACTCACTAGTCCACGGCCGCCTTCCTTACGGCTAGCGTACAGTCTCAGGGTGCTGGATTTGGGATGGAACCCTCCATGCATGGTGAGGAGCTTACGCGTCTTAACGTCTGTGGTCTGTATCTCTTCCTTTGGCCACCTTATTATTCCGCAGGGTATCTGATCACTGGCAGGGCGTAGCTGTTTATTGCCTGGGCCTTGTTCTTGCCATTGAGCTGACTTCTTAGGACTTGCCTCACTCGTTGGAGGTATTTGGCCGTTGCTGTCTTTCTTGTTACCTCTTCGAGGTTGCCATTTGCCTGTGGTATTCCAAGGTACTTGTAACCATCCTCAATGTCTGCTATTGTTCCTTCTGGGAGTGAGACCCCTTCTGTGTGGACTACCTTCCCTCTCTTTGTCACCATTCGACTGCACTTCTCAAGCCCGAATGACATCCCAATGTCAGAGCTGTAGATCCTGGTGGTGTGGATCAGTGAGTCGATGTCCTGCTCGCTCTTAGTGTATAGCTTGATGTCATCCATGTAGAGGAGGTGACTGATGGTGGCCCCGTTCCTGAGTCGGTATCCATAGCCAGTCTTGTTGATTATTTGGCTGAGGGGGTTCAGACCTATGCAGAACAGCAGTGGGGACAGAGCATCTCCTTGGTGTATGCCACATTTGATGGATACTTGTGCAAGTGGCTTGCCATTGGCCTCAAGGGTGGTTTTCCACAGCCTCATCGAGTTTGCAATGAAGTCTCTTAGAGTCCTGTTGATGTTGTACATCTCTAAGCATTCAGTGATCCATGTGTGCAGCATTGAGTCATATGCTTTCTTGTAATCAATCCAGGCAGTGCACAGGTTGGTGTGTCGGGCTCTGCAGTCTTGGGTGACTGTTCTGTCAACCAGGAGTTGGTGTTTGGCTCCTCTGGTTCCTTTGCCAATGCCCTTCTGTGCTTTGCTCATGTATTGATCCATGTGTCCACTTATCTTAGCCGCGATGATGCCTGACATGAGCTTCCATGTTGTGGAGAGACAGGTTATTGGCCGATAGTTGGATGGGACTGTACCCTTTGCGGGATCCTTCAGGATCAGGATTGTGCGCCCTTCGGTAAGCCATTCAGGGTGCGTCCCATCTCTTAGCAGCTGGTTCATTTGTGCTGCTAGGCGCTCATGGAGTGCAGTGAGCTTCTTTAGCCAGTAGGTGTGGATCCTGTCAGGGCCCGGTGCTGTCCAGTTCTTCATACCTGAGACTCTTTCTTGGATGTCTGCCGCTGTGATGGTGACTGGATTCTGTTCAGGGAGGTTGCTGTGGTCCTTTCTCAGAGCCGCCAGCCACTGTGCATCGCTGTTGTGTGATGCCTCCCTCTCCCATATACTTTTCCAGTACTGCTCCGTTTCCAGCCTTGGTGGGTCTGCTCTGCTGTTATTCCCCTGCCATTGAGCGTACACTTTCGCAGGATGAGTTGCGAACAGCCGGTTTATTCTTCTGGCTTCATTATCTCTCGTGTATCTCTTTAGGCGGCTGGCCAAGGCTTGGAGCCTTTGTTTGGCAGTTTCGAGTGCTTCAGGTATGGGCATCTGGTTGTACTTCTTGGGTACTTGCTTTCTCATTGCACCTCTCTCAGCCTCTGTCAGTTGGCTCACTTCTCTCCGGGCCTCCTTGATTTTTGCCTCCAACCTTCGTTTCCATGGTGGGTACTGTCTCTCATGGCTCCCATGGTTGCTCTTGTAGCCAAGCATCTCTAGGATCACTGCTGCTGAGGCGTATATCAGCTCATTGGTTTCAGTGATGGTTGTGGTAGGGATCGCTCTCAATGCTGCATTCACATCTTCTAGGAGACTTTCTGATGGTACTTCACTTAGCCGTTGTAGTTGGCCTCGGGGTTGCCTTGTATTCATCCTCGCCATGATCTTATCTTTCAGGTCAGTCGCTGCTTCGTTCAGCGTGATTTCTCTTGGGGCTTCGTACCCAATCTCTGGTTGGGGAGCTGCTGGTTGCTCCCCTCTGACCTGTAGTCCTGGCTCCCCCTTGCCGTAGCATTTGTGTTGTATCTCGTCAATCTCAAGTTGTGATAGCAGTTGCCGCTTGTGGATGTTGGAACACTGAGCTACTAGTTGCTTCGCTGTAAGCCTTGATTGTGGGTTTCGAAGTAACCTTTCATCCCACATCCTGTGCATGTAACCCCTCTGACTAGGGTTACTGGAGTAGTAGCATTCCAACAGAGCCTTATTATCGCATCTCGCCCATCTCCGTCTTGTTCCAGTAGCCCATTTGTCGTCTCGATGCCCTGGTTCCCCAACACCTGACGCAGACCTTGTTTGGCCGGGCGACGTCTGAGCCGGCATGTCATATATTCCATTGTCACTCATCATCATGAGGTAGGCAGCAGCGTGAAGGGTCTTGCCTAAGGACCCACACTGGATGATGGGTCATTGCTTGCTTGCTTATTTATTTATATATATATATATATATATATATATATATATATATATATATATATATATATATATATATATATATATATATATATATATATATATATTCTTAATCCTCTCTCTCTCACAGTGGGGGAAACCTTGAAGTGACATGCGCCGGCCCGTGCATTTCCTTTGGCTCTCTATCCCAAACTGTGCAGATCGTCGGACTGCACAAAGAGAGTCATTGTGCTATACTCATCAGCAACAGCTACCAGGACCTGCTGGAGACCAAGAACTGCAGTTTGCTGGGCATTAGGTTGAACCAGAGGTAGGCCTCATTACTGACCATGGCTTCTTTCCACAGGTTTAAGGTTCAGGGTGGGTGGAAGACCTCAGGTGGACATCCCAGGTGCTAGACAGGTGCGGGGCAGAAAACCTAACCCTAACCCCAACTCAGGAGGTTGGCAACAGGACAAAGACAGAAGCTCTCCGGGAGTCGAACAGGATGCCAGCCGCAAAGCTGCAGCTCAAACAGGACGTTCAGGAGGCTGCTGTGGCTCAGAAGCTTCGGGTTCAGGATTAGGGTAGGGGAACTGAACCTGACCCCCAGCAAAGTGGGAGACAGGAGATGCACGGTCCTTCCCCCGGTAGTCCCTACCCCCACCCCCTCTATCAAAGGCGGATTGGTGGTGGTATCAGCCCTGAAATGTTTGTTGATCCCGTTCAGGGGATCGACGACGTCTTTTGCTGTGGCGCACCACGGTCCATCCATCATCAGGAGCAAAACTCATGATGATGGAGTTATTTTGAATCCCTATATGAAAGTAAATAAAATTATCTAAAACAAAAGTCAAATTTTAACTCAAATTTTAAATTGTGAACTAAAATTATATTTATTTTTTTATGATTTTTTTTATATTTTTAGTTTTTTAAACAAACTAAATAATATTTCTTTTTTAACAAACTAAATAATATATATATTTTTTTAATAATAAAGTGTGCCTACGCGCTACGTTTCGACCACTGTGGGTCTTCTTCAGGCAAAGGCACAACTCAAAAGAAAACTGAAAAGGCTTGCAGATCGGCAGAGATGTTGACTGTTCGATGGTCAGAGCAAGCAAAATTATTTACCTATAAACTCAATTTTGGGTGTCAGTATGGTCAGGTACAAAAAATTCACAAGTGCTAATGTAAATAAAGAATTCATTTCTTCATGCCAGGAAAAGTAAAAAGTCTATTCCTATACAAGAAATAAATAAAGTGATCATAAGATTAAAAAAATAGAAATTCATTCAAATATCAAATTACTGGTGTTTTCCATCCATATAAAAGTAAATCACCTAAAGTATAATATTTTAATTGAATCATAATTAATATAACTTTAAATCACCATATTTAAAAACATAAAAATGTATCATATCATATATCAATATCATGATTGATATATAAAAAAACGGGACCCATAAATATGGTTCACATAAATTATATAAATTTAAATTTAGACGCCATGATTTTTTCCCTCTATACACTACACCATGAGACCCAGCCACCATGGGAACAACTGGGATTTAAAATTTGTCACTCAGACCCAGGGGTTCCATTGTCCTCAAGGTACCTATCCATTTCCTCTCCCTACGTTGTCTCTGTGCTCTAGTCCAATTCGTGTCACTCTCCAGACCCATATAAACAAGACAGTTATGGCCATGTTCTTTAAAATGATTGTATAAAGCTGTGGATTTATTGACTTTACGCAAATGATACATATGCTGATACATTCTAGTTCGTAAGCTATTTCCTGTTTCCCCTATATAGATTTTATAACAAAAGGTACATTGGATAGCATTAACCAAGTTGGTTGTATTTAATGAAAAGGATTGCCAGATGGGGGCGCCCACGTCGGAATATTTGTTCTCTAAATAAGCACGTTTCACAAATCGCTGATTGTTAGATATAGGCTTTTTAGATAAAGGCCTCTTATTCATTTTGAGGGCTGTATGAACCAATATATCTTTAAGGTCTTTGTTCCTTCTGTAAGCTGTGATCATTTTAAATTCCCCCAAAGCCGGAATATCATTTTGAACTTTTTGAAAAGTAGTTTTAAAAGGATGAATTTAAAGACGTGATTTGTTGGGAAAATGTTGTTACAAATGGAATTACAGGCATTGTGTGGTCTCTGCTTTTATATTCATCCAGAGTCTGGAACATTGCACTGACCTCTCTTTTTATGTCCCTGAGAAAGCGGGCTGAATAGCCTCTAGGTCTCAGGGCAGCAAAGAGAATGCCTGTGGCCAGTTCCACATCCTCCCTGTAGGTACATATCCTATGGAACCTGATCAGGCCCCGATAGGTGTGTCGAGGATGATAGCTGGTTTTATGCAATAAGGCATGTCTATCAGTTTCTTTGAAGTGAACTTTTGTAGTTAACTTCTTAGAAGTCCCATCAAAGTCTGAAAAAAAGACTTGAGTATCCAGAAATTCTACTCTAAATACATGAATATTATGCTTCAGCTTTGTTAATATATTGAATAAACATCATCCAAAAATAAAGGTTTCAAATTCAGACAACAAATGGGGCCAAAGATGTCATCTAAATACCTTAAATACAGCGAAGGCCATTTAGGGCATTTAAGAAACCCAGACGATTCCCAGTCTGCCAAATATATATCTGCATATGCAGGAGAATATTTTCTTCCCATTGCACAGCCTGAAATCTGCAAATAACATTTCCCATCAAATTCAAAGTCATTTCTGACCAACGTCAATTTCAAAAGTTCTAATATTATGTTATCAGGGCGCAACCCATCCAAGTGTTTTTGAAAAGCTCGTGCTACCGCCTGTAAGCCTAAATTTGTATCAATATTTGTGTAAAGTGATTCCACATCTATTGTAGAGACAAATATTTTTAGGAACTCGCATATTTTTTAATTTTTGAACAAAATCATACGTGTCTTTTACATAACTGTCATGTCCATGGGACAAGGGGTTTAAGAAGTGATCTACATATTCCGTTACACGATAAGACTCAGAGCCACAGTCACTGACAATCGGACGGCCGCTAGGAACTCTGAAGGGATCTGGCCATGATTCTGGTGGTTTATGGATCTTAGGGAGCAAATAAAACAACCTAGCACGGGGAGAGTCGGGACCAGACAAATATGTTTGTTGTTTAGTTGTGATATACCCCTCCTCGTGGAGACGCGCTACTATAGCTCTCACCATTAACTGAGTCTCAGGTTGAAGCGAGCAAGGTAAGGGGATGTAATATTTATCATCATTTAGTTGTCTATATACCTCCCGTAAATAATTTGCTTTATCCTGAATACAAATTTGACCACCTTTGTCAACCTCCTTAATAATAATAATAATAATATCAGGATTAGCTGACAATGCGCTCAGTGCTAGTCTTTCCCCTCTACTAATATTATGTTTTATAACCGGTCTAAATTTAAAATGTCGGAAAGTTCTTAAATATTCCTTAATTAGATGTTGAATTGGAAGAGATACTGATTGAAGTTTAGGTTCCCACTGTGAAGGTAGTGTAAATGGAGTATATTCTCGTTTCCTATCATAACCAAAGTGATCCAATAATTTCAAACGGCGATGGTACATATGTAGATCCCTTCTTAGTTCAAAGCAATTAGGCAATCTCGGAGTTGGAATAAAAGTCAAGCCCCTTTCTTAAACACTGTATTCCAGGCTACTCAGTGTAAAAGATGAACACAAATTAATTACACTAGAAAGGTGGGGATTTACTGAAGAATAATTCTCCCCCTTCACATGTTTAACTGTCAGCCAATGATGTAAAATACTACTGGCCGTGTCTTTGGTCCAATGCACAGGGTCTTTTGAATCTACCTCAAACCCATTCCTCTCTATCCGTTTTAAATGGGAAAACTTCTCTCTGATTTTTGTATTCAAATCTTTAATAAGAGTTTGCTGTTGTTGTGGTAATGAGTCTGAATAATGAATAAGCGGAATATAAATAGAAGCCATAGGAAATATGGCTCCTGCAGTTGTCATCAATTGCTGCACCTGTTTAAATGCTGTTGCTGTTGATTGTTCGCGCAGACAATTGTTAAGTCCCACTGATAAGACCACTTTATCTACTTGTAGGTGAGTTCCAAGCTTCATCAGCACTGCAGTTATGTGATAACAAGTGGCACCAGGAAAACTATCTACTTGCACATCTGGATCACTAAAAGCTGGAACTCTGGCCAAATTTGAATCCCCCATTATAACAATGGGTTTGTCAACTTTGACTGTCCAATCCTGAATCTTCCTATTGGTGTGAGGATGGACAGTGGGTTCTGGACGTGTCGGGTGAACCGATACCTGCCCACCAACGAATCCAGCAAAGGAGAAGGTTCAGTCAAAGGGGAGCTCTTATCATTGTGATTTTCAGGAGCAACTCCAATCCTCATGAGATCTCCACTTTGAGCCAGATGTTGAATGCTCTTATTTGGAAGGCCCGGCACCGGATCAGACACCACCGTTTCCATTTCTACCACAGTCTGTGCACCTAAGGAAAGGTCAAGAGTAATGGTGTCATTTAGTTGAACTGCCACATTAGTGCAAACAGGGTGTACATTGCGTTCTGTTAAAAAGCTTTCCTCCAAAACCAAGTTAAAATCAACGGCAGGTGTCACACTCTCCCTGTTCTGTGCCCTGATGGAATCTGAAGACTCAGGAGTTAGTTCGTGTGCGATATGCTGTGAGCTGAGTGGTTCTACATTATCATTAAAAGGATGGCACTCCACCGGAGCTATTATCACCTTCCTGTGGACCTCCAGACTGATACCTAAATCCTGAGGGGATGAAGATGGGCGAGAAAGAGGAGGAACATGGGAAGTGAGAGGAAGAGGAAGGGAAGGGGAAGGAGGAAGTAAACGTGGAAAAGGGGGACAGGAGGCAAAATCCTTTGGCTCTACACTATCTGATCCTACAAAAAGTAAAGAAAGGCTGCCAGACTGGGCTGGTGGTGGAAGAGGTGGAAATTCTTTAGGATCCAGTTGTAAAGGAACTACAGAAGGATCCTGTGACACGTGGCTCAGTACCATGGATCTACAAGTCTCCATGGAAGAGTTGGTCAACTTTCTCTTATATCTAGTTTTCCCCCACAAAACTGCTTTATCAAAAGCTTTTGGTTGAAAGGGGCCCAGATTTTCCAATTCCACAGCCAACACTGAATCATAATGCTCTCTCAGAATGACCATATTGTTTTGCATCCATTGTGCAGTATTCTGCTTTACTTTATCTGTGGTTACCAGATTAGGAGAAGATTGTTTAATGAATGCTGTCAATTTATTCACTTGTCGCATCATGCCCAATGGAAACATCTCCTTTTGTGATGCATTCTCCAAAATCTCAGCATGGTGGTTGAAGTATTTTTTTGTGTTGTCTGGTAACTGAGGAGCACCCTGTAACATAGGGTTACTCTGGTTCGATGTCGGCTGCAGAGACAAGATAGATAATGGGAATGGTGACTCACCCAGAGTGGCCTGGTCTGTCAGCAATTGAAACCGATTGGCCAAAGTAGCAGCCATAGTGTGTACTGATGCACAAGTTAATTAAGTGAGTCTGCTCTTAATAAAAAGGGAAGGAGAGGAATATTAGTGATCACATACAATCAATCAAAAAACCTCCAGAAAAAACCTATTAATATTCAAAAAAAAAAAAAAATAAAATAAAATATATATATATATATATATATATAAAAAAAAAAAAGAAAAATTATAATTTACTATTTGAAACAAAAGAAAAACTGGACTATCTGTTGTAATTCAACCAGAAGGAAAAGCAAAAAATCCCCAGGAGGACAAATATCAGGAGAAAGCTTGCAATTGTGTTGCAACTTCATGGTTGAAGACTTGAAAATTGATTTCAAAACCCATTCTGCAATAGGCTGCCAAAAAGTGCTTAAAGTGTATCTAGTGTCAAACCAAAAAAAAAAGGGGGGGGGGGAGAAAGATCACAAATTCCCCTAAATTCACTAGAATAAAGTTTATAAATTGGCCTAGTCAGATAATTAAACACAAATATGGGTAAAGTAACTAATTCAAACACTAAATGTCAACAACCAACCGTCTTTTATCCTATAGGAACTCATAAAACCGTATAAAAGTCATTCTGAAAAAACACTTTTGAAAAATATATAAAGACAAAAAAATGTACAAACAGAGAAGCGAAAAGTTATTAAATCTCTAGTGGAAAGGATTGTCTGACAATGTTCAAAATGTATCCATTGTCTTTCCCAAAGTCATAAGTAGGAATTTATCACTACATTTATCACTACTTGATCAGTGGGAGGGTGAGTTTTTGAGGAGATGTTTCAAATGTCCATAGTGTGGAAGCACACCTGTAGGCTCTTAATCACTCACCCCCCTTAATTTGTTTGTAGCAGATCCATGTCCAAGAGTTCCCAGTAAACTTTGAAGAAAATAATGCAAAATAAGTTAATGTAAGCTGAAGTTCATAAATCCTTCTTGTTCAATATTTAAAAAGAACCTCCCAGGGAGTTTTTTGAAGAGAATAGGTCTTGACGTTTCGCCATCCAGGCTTCATCAGAAGATAGAGCAATGCAGGAGTGTGGAACTAGTTGTAGAAATTCTTGTAGGTGGAGTTACCCAGAAAAGTCACCTGGTTGGTTGTAAAGGTGCTTCCTGTGTATCTGCTGGAATAGTCCCCCATCTCCAGGTGAACCACCTAACTGAATTCCAATATAACAATTAACATTATCATGTATAACTAGAACCACAATAAAAATAATATATTAACCCATACAATAAAAGAGATTACTGACAGACCAGGCACTCGCTGTGTTAGGTTAGGGGACTTATAAACATAACATGGTTAGTCATGTATTTGCACTGGCACAGGTCTTAAGTCATGGTGATAGTAGCTCTTTTTTGTTAGGGGAACAGTTCCCAAATGCATTTTAATCCCAGATAATAAAAATTTAAATAAAAACTGAAAAAAATATTTCTGATTGAACTACAATAGAAAACATTAAAAAAAAAGGGGGGGGGGTGCATTCATCTTTAGAAAGGGTTAGGGTTAGGGAAACAATCAGGGGATTGTTTAAAAAAACTTCCACCAGGCATCTTAAGATCCAAAGGGTTAGGGTTAGGAAATAGGGTTAGGGTTAGGGTTAGGAATAAAAATTCACCGACCCATTAGGGTTAAGCATCAACCACTGTACATTCATCTTTAGAAAGGTTAGGGTTAGGAAAACAATCTGGGGGTTGGTTAGGGTAGGGGAACTGAACCTGACCCCCAGCAAAGTGGGAGACAGGACGTGCACGGTCCTTCCCCCGGTAGTCCCTACCCCCACCCCCTCTATCAAAGGCGGATTGGTGGTAATATCCACCCTGAAATGGTCTTTATCGATCCCGTTCAGGGATCGGCGGCGTCTTGCCGTGGCGCACCACGGTCCATCCATCATCATGAGCAAAACTCATGATGAAGTTGCTATTTTAGAATCCCTATACGAAAGTAAATAAAAATATCTAAAACAAAAATCAAAATTTAACTCAAATTTTAAATTGTGAACTAAAATTATATTTATTTTTTATATTTTTAATTTTTTAACAAACTAAATAATATATATTTTTTAACAAACTAAATAATATTTGTATTTTTTAATAATAAAGTGTGCCTAACGTTTCGACCTCTTTGGGTCTTCTTCAGGCTAAGGCACAACTGAAAAAAAGTGAATGAAATGGCTTGCAGACTGGCAGAGATGTTGACTCTTCAATGGTTTGAGCAAGAATGAAAGAGAAAAGCCTCTGCGCTCTATTTATACCCTCCTTTGTAAGTTGCTTTAACTTTGGTTTGTGTTATAAGTTTGTACTCGTGTTTTACAATTTGAGTTTTAGCCACTTGTATTTTTAACCCCTTATATGCCAATATATATATATTTTTTAATTCAAAATTAAACAGATTTTAATATTGTATATAATCAAAGATGAAATATTAATATTTTTTATTTAAAATATATTTATGTATTTTAAGTATATGTATAAGACTTTTATTTAATATCTTTAGGGATCAATTGTAGGATTAGGGTGGGGGTGGGATTGGGTAAAGGGATGGTGGATAGGGTTAGGGAAGGGAGGGGTTGTGGTTAGGGTTAGGGAAGGGAGGGTGGTTAGGGTTAGGGGCAGAGGTAAGGGGTGTGGTTATGGTTAGGGGTTAGGGTTAGGGAAGGGGGGTTGGTTAGGGTTAGGGTTAGGGGTTTAGGGTTAGGGTTAGGTTAGGGTTAGGGTTAGGGGTTAGGGTTAGGGTTAGGTGAAGAAAGGGTTAACTCCCTGCAGGGAGTTATAATGCACTGGCACTAGTATTTCTTTGTATTATAAGTTCATAAAATCAACAGGTGCTAATATATGGTTTATAAAAGATGTAAAAAACCAAAAGAAAAAAATTAGGGGAAACAACAAATCAGTGTCTGGGACTAAAATAACTAAGAAATGGAATAAATGACTACATAGTCTAACAGTCGAAGGGGCTCAGTTAAATCTCCTGTAACGGGGAGATTTGAGACACCACCATTGATAATTCATAAAAAGTAAGCAGTCAGGTATAATTTCGGGAGAGCAGCTGGGTCAGAAAAACAAAAAAACAGACAAACAGAACTGCCGCAGGGCGATA
>CM050843.1:36028581-36197835 GCA_027580175.1 Siniperca scherzeri | reverse complement strand
AGCTACCCGGGGGCTAACTTCCGTCATGCTCAATCCATTCTTTCTAAGACATCAGGTCTTTTGGCATTGGAGAAATTGGTTCTCTCATTTGGCCTTAATTGCCGGGGGCAAAAGGCTAAGGAGACTGCTGTCAAACAGTTACAGACAGCAGTTAGGGAAGCCAGAAAGCAGTTCCCTTTTGCGGAGATTTGGATCCCACTGATAAATTTCTCCTCTTCTTTGCCCAGGAAGGAACAATTAACCCTGCAAACATTGAACGATCACATCTCCAAGAATATGCCATTCCTTCCTATCCTTCCGGCCTCTGATTTCCAAACGGAAAGAGACCAGGTACATTGGACAAGGGACACGGCTCGAGCAATGTTTCACCACTGGCTGGACTGTTTAAACTTACGGTCCCCATAAGTCCAGTAGGGGAGGGGGTCAAGGGGTCAAAACCCCTTTTATCTCCTAATGTAATAGTATTGGCAAGGGATTTCAGTCCGTCTAAAGCCCAGCTGGATCTTTTGAGTAGAGGTTTGACCTTTATTCCAACCATTGACTTAACTAAAGGTCAAAAAACACAATTACAATTGGACATTCAAAATTACCACAGAAAAATCAAATTGGCAACATACTTTAAAAATAAAAATCGACAACCAATGCCGTTCATGCCTACATCAATTTGGACACCACCGGAACAGAAATTGCTACCGGAAATCAATTTGTTAATTCAAAAGGATAATGCAGATTTCAAAAAATATTTCAAATTTTATAACGAAAAACCAAACTTATCACAGGATGAGGTGACAGCGCTTAGGGACTTAATGCATAAGAAACATATTGTTATTAAACCCGCAGATAAAGGGAGTGCGGTGGTAATTTTAGGACGGGATCAATATATAACAGAAGCGCAACGTCAATTGAACAACAAAATCTATTACAAGAAATTGGATGCACCAATATATCATCAAACCATCCCGATTGTAAACCGTATTGTAGATGCACTACATAAACACAAATACATTACTGCTAAACAAAAACAATATCTGAAGGAGATACACAACCACGGAACAACGGATTCCACAACAAACTCCACCCCAGAACACGACCACGGAACAGAAATTGCTACCGGAAATCAATTTGTTAATTCAAAAGGATAATGCAGATTTCAAAAATATTTCTAAAATATCCAGATAATAAAAGGCCAGATGGTGCATTGTTAAAAATTATTGGAGATTAATTTAATTAAAAATGCCTCCAAATTCTCTGTTCTTCACCATGGACATAGAGAGTCTGTACACAAATATTGATACCCAAGCAGGTCTATTGGCAGTTAAAAAATATTTCTAAAATATCCAGATAATAAAAGGCCAGATGGTGCATTGTTAAAAATTATTGGAGATTAATTTAATTAAAAATGACTTTGAATTTAATGAGGAATATTATTTAGTTTGTTAAAAATTAAAAATGACTTTGAATTTAATGAGGAATATTATTTAGTTTGTTAAAAATTAAAAATGACTTTGAATTTAATGAGGAATATTATTTAGTTTGTTAAAAATTAAAAATGACTTTGAATTTAATGAGGAATATTATTTAGTTTGTTAAAAAATATTTCTAAAATATCCAGATAATAAAAGGCCAGATGGTGCATTGTTAAAAATTATTGGAGATTAATTTAATTAAAAATGACTTTGAATTTAATGAGGAATATTATTTAGTTTGTTAAAAATTAAAAATGACTTTGAATTTAATGAGGAATATTATTTAGTTTGTTAAAAATTAAAAATGACTTTGAATTTAATGAGGAATATTATTTACAAATAAAAGGTACAGCAATGGGCAAAAGTTTGCGCCAGCCTATGCCAATATATTTATGGCAAATTGGGAAGAAGGAGCTCTATCCAAATGCCCAAAAAAACCTCTCTATTTCCTCAGATATTTGGACGACATATGGGGAATTTGGACTCATTCAGAGGGGGACTTTAACCAATTTCTTAATATTTTAAATGCTCAGGATCCTTCCATTAAGCTAAAACACGTAATTGATCCAAACACAATTGATTTTTTGGATACCACTGTATATAAGGGACCATCGTTTGTTCAGAATCAAACGTTGGATGTAAAAGTGTACTTTAAAAAGACCGATACACATGCCCTGCTTTTCAAATCAAGTTTTCATCCCAAGCATACCTTCAAGGGCATTGTGAAATCACAACTGTTAAGATTTAGTAAGATATGTACACAGACAGAGGAGTTTTGGAAAGCAGTACAAACTCTTTTTGGAGTGTTGCGGGAAAGAGGTTACTCAGATCTTTCTTGAGACAGTGTCTCAAAACTTTTCAGATTCAAAAACAAACAACCCAAAAGACCATTCTTCCTTTGATAACTTGTTTTTCATCAGTAAGCACAATATTAAATAACAAGTTCAAAGCTAATTTCAAATCAGTGATAGAGGATTTGGGGGTGTTACAAAACCATCAAGTTATTTCGGCTTATCGACGAAACAAAAGTTTGAAGGACATTTTAGTCCACGCAAAACTCAAACCTTCACTACAACAGAGAATCAAATCTATACCGGAATACTTCTGTAATCTAAAATACATACGTAATAAGGTTAAGAAAACCATTTTCAGAATCCCACAAAGGTTTAGCCCACACACGGCAAACTGTATCTATGTAATCTTTTGCTCCAAATGTGGAAAACAGTACATTGGGGAAACAAGAAATTCAATCTCGACCAGAATGGTACAACATAGGTATAATATTAGAAATAAGAAAGAAATTTGAAAGAAAATGGATTTATTTACTAAACACAAAAATACCATCAGGACTGAACCAAAAGTATAATTGAATAAAATTCTACATAATAAGTCTAAGATTTGATATGGAATGAAGCAAGAATGAAAGAATAACCCAAAATTGGCTTGTAAGTCTGACTTACCCCTCAAGCATTACGTCATTGGGATCATTGTATATTTTCCTTTTCTTTTCATTGTTTCTTAACCTAACCCTAACCCCTTCCCTAACCCTAACCCTCTTCCCTAATCCTACAATTGATCCCTAAAGATATTTAATAAAAGTTTTATACATAGACTTTAAATACATAAATATATTTTAAATGCTCAGGATCCTTCCATTAAGCTAAAACACATAATTGATCCAAACACAATTGATTTTTTGGATACCACTGTATATAAGGGACCATCGTTTGTTCAGAATCAAACGTTGGATGTAAAAGTGTACTTTAAAAAGACCGATACACATGCCCTGCTTTTCAAATCAAGTTTTCATCCCAAGCATACCTTCAAGGGCATTGTGAAATCACAACTGTTAAGATTTAGTAAGATATGTACACAGACAGAGGAGTTTTGGAAAGCAGTACAAACTCTTTTTGGAGTGTTGCGGGAAAGAGGTTACTCCAGATCTTTCTTGAGACAGTGTCTCAAAACTTTTCAGATTCAAAAACAAACAACCCAAAAGACCATTCTTCCTTTGATAACTTGTTTTTCATCAGTAAGCACAATATTAAATAACAAGTTCAAAGCTAATTTCAAATCAGTGATAGAGGATTTGGGGGTGTTACAAAACCATCAAGTTATTTCGGCTTATCGACGAAACAAAAGTTTGAAGGACATTTTAGTCCACGCAAAACTCAAACCTTCACTACAACAGAGAATCAAATCTATACCGGAATACTTCTGTAATCTAAAATACATACGTAATAAGGTTAAGAAAACCATTTTCAGAATCCCACAAAGGTTTAGCCCACACACGGCAAACTGTATCTATGTAATCTTTTGCTCCAAATGTGGAAAACAGTACATTGGGGAAACAAGAAATTCAATCTCGACCAGAATGGTACAACATAGGTATAATATTAGAAATAAGAAAGAAATTTGAAAGAAAATGGATTTATTTACTAAACACAAAAATACCATCAGGACTGAACCAAAAGTATAATTGAATAAAATTCTACATAATAAGTCTAAGATTTGATATGGAATGAAGCAAGAATGAAAGAATAACCCAAAATTGGCTTGTAAGTCTGACTTACCCCTCAAGCATTACGTCATTGGGATCATTGTATATTTTCCTTTTCTTTTCATTGTTTCTTAACCTAACCCTAACCCTCTTCCCTAATCCTACAATTGATCCCTAAAGATATTTAATAAAAGTTTTATACATAGACTTTAAATACATAAATATATTTTAAATGCTCAGGATCCTTCCATTAAGCTAAAACACGTAATTGATCCAAACACAATTGATTTTTGGATACCACTGTATATAAGGGACCATCGTTGTTCAGAATCAAACGTTGGATGTAAAAGTGTACTTTAAAAAGACCGATACACATGCCCTGCTTTTCAAATCAAGTTTTCATCCCAAGCATACCTTCAAGGGCATTGTGAAATCACAACTGTTAAGATTTAGTAAGATATGTACACAGACAGAGGAGTTTTGGAAAGCAGTACAAACTCTTTTTGGAGTGTTGCGGGAAAGAGGTTACTCAGATCTTTCTTGAGACAGTGTCTCAAAACTTTTCAGATTCAAAAACAAACAACCCAAAAGACCATTCTTCCTTTGATAACTTGTTTTTCATCAGTAAGCACAATATTAAATAACAAGTTCAAAGCTAATTTCAAATCAGTGATAGAGGATTTGGGGGTGTTACAAAACCATCAAGTTATTTCGGCTTATCGACGAAACAAAAGTTTGAAGGACATTTTAGTCCACGCAAAACTCAAACCTTCACTACAACAGAGAATCAAATCTATACCGGAATACTTCTGTAATCTAAAATACATACGTAATAAGGTTAAGAAAACCATTTTCAGAATCCCACAAAGGTTTAGCCCACACACGGCAAACTGTATCTATGTAATCTTTTGCTCCAAATGTGGAAAACAGTACATTGGGGAAACAAGAAATTCAATCTCGACCAGAATGGTACAACATAGGTATAATATTAGAAATAAGAAAGAAATTGATACTCCAATTGTGAGACATTTTATTTTACATGGCTTGCCGGCATTTAGAGTTGCGGGATCCAAAGCAATTCATCTTGGACGACTGTTGAAAGAAAGAAATTGATACTCCAATTGTGAGACATTTTATTTTACATGGCTTGCCGGCATTTAGAGTTGCGGGATCCAAAGCAATTCATCTTGGACGACTGTTGAAAGAAAGAAATTGATACTCCAATTGTGAGACATTTTATTTTACATGGCTTGCCGGCATTTAGAGTTGCGGGATCCAAAGCAATTCATCTTGGACGACTGTTGAAAGAAAGAAATTGATACTCCAATTGTGAGACATTTTATTTTACATGGCTTGCCGGCATTTAGAGTTGCGGGATCCAAAGCAATTCATCTTGGACGACTGTTGAAAGAAAGAAATTGATACTCCAATTGTGAGACATTTTATTTTACATGGCTTGCCGGCATTTAGAGTTGCGGGATCCAAAGCAATTCATCTTGGACGACTGTTGAAAGAAAGAAATTGATACTCCAATTGTGAGACATTTTATTTTACATGGCTTGCCGGCATTTAGAGTTGCGGGATCCAAAGCAATTCATCTTGGACGACTGTTGAAAGAAAGAAATTGATACTCCAATTGTGAGACATTTTATTTTACATGGCTTGCCGGCATTTAGAGTTGCGGGATCCAAAGCAATTCATCTTGGACGACTGTTGAAAGAAAGAAATTTGAAAGAAAATGGATTTATTTACTAAACACAAAAATACCATCAGGACTGAACCAAAAGTATAATTGAATAAAATTCTACATAATAAGTCTAAGATTTGATATGGAATGAAGCAAGAATGAAAGAATAACCCAAAATTGGCTTGTAAGTCTGACTTACCCCTCAAGCATTACGTCATTGGGATCATTGTATATTTTCCTTTTCTTTTCATTGTTTCTTAACCTAACCCTGTTTTTATACCTAACCCTAACCACACCCCTTACCTCTGCCCCTAACCCTAACCCTAACCCTAACCCTAACCCCTTCCCTAACCCTAACCTAACCCTGTTTTTATACCTAACCCTAACCTAACCCTGTTTTTATACCTAACCCTAACCCTCTTCCCCTAACCCTAACCTAACCCTGTTTTTATACCTAACCCTAACCCCTTCCCTAACCCTAACCCCCTCCCTTCCCTAACCCTAACCCTAACCCTAACCCCTTCCCTAACCCTAACCTAACCCTAACCCTAACCCTAACCCTCTTCCCCTAACCCTAACCACTCCCCTTCCCTAACCCTAACCTAACCCTAACCCTCTTCCCCTAACCCTAACCCCTTCCCTAACCCTAACCCCTTCCCTAACCCTAACCCTCTTCCCCTAACCCTAACCTAACCCTGTTTTTATACCTAACCCTAACCCTCTTCCCCTAACCCTAACCCTCTTCCCCTAACCCTAACCACTCCCCTTCCCTAACCCTAACCTAACCCTAACCTAACCCTGTTTTTATACCTAACCCTAACCACAACCCCTCCCTTCCCTAACCCTAACCACACCCCTTACCTCTGCCCCTAACCCTAACCCTAACCCTAACCTAACCCTGTTTTTATACCTAACCCTAACCCTCTTCCCCTAACCCTAACCCTCTTCCCTAATCCTACAATTGATCCCTAAAGATATTTAATAAAAGTTTTATACATAGACTTTAAATACATAAATATATTTTAAATGCTCAGGATCCTTCCATTAAGCTAAAACACGTAATTGATCCAAACACAATTGATTTTTGGATACCACTGTATATAAGGGACCATCGTTGTTCAGAATCAAACGTTGGATGTAAAAGTGTACTTTAAAAGACCGATACACATGCCCTGCTTTTCAAATCAAGTTTTCATCCCAAGCATACCTTCAAGGGCATTGTGAAATCACAACTGTTAAGATTTAGTAAGATATGTACACAGACAGAGGAGTTTTGGAAAGCAGTACAAACTCTTTTTGGAGTGTTGCGGGAAAGAGGTTACTCAGATCTTTCCTCTTTCTCTAGTCGGAACAAATCAAATTATTTTTATTTTTATTTTTATTTTACATGGCTTGCCGGCATTTAGAGTTGCGGGATCCAAAGCAATTCATCTTGGACGACTGTTGAAAGAAAGAAATTGATACTCCAATTGTGAGACATTTTATTTTTATTTTTATTTTTATTTTTATTTTTATTTTTATTTTTATTTTTATTTTTATTTTTATTTTTATTTTTATTTTTATTTTTATTTTTATTTTTATTTTACATGGCTTGCCGGCATTTAGAGTTGCGGGATCCAAAGCAATTCATCTTGGACGACTGTTGAAAGAAAGAAATTGATACTCCAATTGTGAGACATTTTATTTTTATTTTTATTTTACATGGCTTGCCGGCATTTAGAGTTGCGGGATCCAAAGCAATTCATCTTGGACGACTGTTGAAAGAAAGAAATTGATACTCCAATTGTGAGACATTTTATTTTACATGGCTTGCCGGCATTTAGAGTTGCGGGATCCAAAGCAATTCATCTTGGACGACTGTTGAAAGAAAGAAATTGATACTCCAATTGTGAGACATTTTATTTTTATTTTTATTTTTATTTTTATTTTTATTTTTATTTTTATTTACTTTCGTATAGGGATTTTAAAATAGCAACTTCATCATGAGTTTTGCTCATGATGATGGATGGACCGTGGTGCGCCACGGCAAAACGTCGTCGATCCCTGAACGTGATCGACAAAGACCATTCTTCCTTTGATAACTTGTTTTTCATCAGTAAGCACAATATTAAATAACAAGTTCAAAGCTAATTTCAAATCAGTGATAGAGGATTTGGGGTTGAGTTTGGACAGGACTCCCCTCTGCATCCCGTACAGGTGCCGATACCAGCTGGGTTGGACAATACCTCCACTCCACAGCCCCACTTTTACAAGGTCAAGAGACACATCAATACAGACCGCAAAATGGTCGACTGGGGCCTGAATGTGAGTAAGAAATGGCTCATTATTGGGGACTCCAATCTGTCCAGGATACCAATGCATTCCATTCCAGACCTGCAGATTGAGAGCTACCCGGGGGCTAACTTCCGTCATGCTCAATCCATTCTTTCTAAGACATCAGGTCTTTTGGCATTGGAGAAATTGGTTCTCTCATTTGGCCTTAATTGCCGGGGGCCAAAGGCTAAGGAGACTGCTGTCAAACAGTTACAGACAGCAGTTAGGGAAGCCAGAAAGCAGTTCCCTTTATGGAGATTTGGATCCCACTGATAAATTTCTCCTCTTCTTTGCCCAGGAAGGAACAATTAACCCTGCAAACATTGAACGATCACATCTCCAAGAATATGCCATTCCTTCCTATCCTTCCGGCCTCTGATTTCCAAACGGAAAGAGACCAGGTACATTGGACAAGGGACACGGCTCGAGCAATGTTTCACCACTGGCTGGACTGTTTAAACTTACGGTCCCCATAAGTCCAGTAGGGAGGGGTCAAGGGGTCAAAACCCTTTATCTCCTAATGTAATAGTATTGGCAAGGGATTTCAGTCCGTCTAAAGCCCAGCTGGATCTTTTGAGTAGAGGTTTGACCTTTATTCCAACCATTGACTTAACTAAAGGTCAAAAACACAATTACAATTGGACATTCAAAATTACCACAGAAAAATCAAATTGGCAACATACTTTAAAAATAAAAATATTAATATTTCATCTTTGATTATATATAATATTAAAATCTGTTTAATTTTGAATTAAAAATATATTATTTAGTTTGTTAAAAATATATTATTTAGTTTGTTAAAAATATATTATTTAGTTTGTTAAAAAATATATATTATTTAGTTTGTTAAAAAATATATATATATTGGCATATAAGGGGTTAAAACAAGTGGCTAAAACTCAAATTGTAAAACACAAGTACAAACTTATAACACAAACCAAAGTTAAATCAACTTACAAAGGAGGGTATAAATAGGCGCAGAGGCTTTTTCTTTCATTCTTGCTCTGACCATCGAACAGTCAACATCTCTGCCGATCTGCAAGCCTTTTCAGTTTTCTTTTAAGTTGTGCCTTTGCCTGAAGAAGACCCACAGTGGTCGAAACGTCGTCGATCCCTGAACGTGATCGACAAAGACCATTCTTCCTTTGATAACTTGTTTTTCATCAGTAAGCACAATATTAAAATCTGTTTAATTTTGAATTAAAAATACAAATATTATTTAGTTTGTTAAAAATTAAAAATATATATTATTTAGTTTGTTAAAAATTAAAAATATATATTATTTAGTTTGTTAAAAAATATATATTATTTAGTTTGTTAAAAAATATATATTATTTAGTTTGTTAAAAATTAAAAATATATATATATTGGCATATAAGGGGTTAAAACAAGTGGCTAAAACTCAAATTGTAAAACACAAGTACAAACTTATAACACAAACCAAAGTTAAATCAACTTACAAAGGAGGGTATAAATAGAGCGCAGAGGCTTTTTCTTTCATTCTTGCTCTGACCATCGAACAGTCAACATCTCTGCCGATCTGCAAGCCTTTTCAGTTTTCTTTTAAGTTGTGCCTTTGCCTGAAGAAGACCCACAGTGGTCGAAACGTCGTCGATCCCTGAACGTGATCGACAAAGACCATTCTTCCTTTGATAACTTGTTTTTCATCAGTAAGCACAATATTAAAATCTGTTTAATTTTGAATTAAAAATACAAATATTATTTAGTTTGTTAAAAATTAAAAATATAAAAATAAATATAATTTTAGTTCACAATTTAAAATTTGAGTTAAATTTTGATTTTTGTTTTAGATAATTTTATTTACTTTCGTATAGGGATTTTAAAATAGCAACTTCATCATGAGTTTTGCTCATGATGATGGATGGACCGTGGTGCGCCACGGCAAAGACGTCGTCGATCCCTGAACGGGATCGACAAAGACCATTTCAGGGTGGATATTACCACCAATCCGCCTTTGATAGAGGGGTGGGGTAGGGACTACCGGGGAAGGACCGTGCACGTCCTGTCTCCCACTTTGCTGGGGGTCAGGTTCAGTTCCCCTACCCTAACCCTAACCCTAACCCTCTTCCCTAATCCTACAATTGATCCCTAAAGATATTTAATAAAAGTTTTATACATAGACTTTAAATACATAAATATATTTTAAATAAAAATATTAATATTTCATCTTTGATTATATATAATATTAAAATCTGTTTAATTTTGAATTAAAAATACAAATATTATTTAGTTTGTTAAAAATTAAAAATATATATTGGCATATAAGGGGTTAAAACAAGTGGCTAAAACTCAAATTGTAAAACACAAGTACAAACTTATAACACAAACCAAAGTTAAAACAAGTGGCTAAAACTCAAATTGTAAAACACAAGTACAAACTTATAACACAAACCAAAGTTAAAACAAGTGGCTAAAACTCAAATTGTAAAACACAAGTACAAACTTATAACACAAACCAAAGTTAAATCAACTTACAAAGGAGGGTATAAATAGGCGCAGAGGCTTTTTCTTTCATTCTTGCTCTGACCATCGAACAGTCAACATCTCTGCCGATCTGCAAGCCTTTTCAGTTTTCTTTTAAGTTGTGCCTTTGCCTGAAGAAGACCCACAGTGGTCGAAACGTCGTCGATCCCTGAACGGGATCGACAAAGACCATTTCAGGGTGGATATTACCACCAATCCGCCTTTGATAGAGGGGTGGGGTAGGGACTACCGGGGAAGGACCGTGCACGTCCTGTCTCCCACTTTGCTGGGGGTCAGGTTCAGTTCCCCTACCCTAACCCTAACCCCAACCTAACCTAGACAGGGAACAAATTAAGGCACTGAGAAAACTCAGCAATGATAAACATATCTTTATTAAACCAGCCATTAAGGGCAGCTCACTTGTTATCATTTAGTTGCCTATAACCCTCCCAAATATACTGTTCTTGTCGTATGTACGATCTTGAATCCCAAAAATGCAGAATACCGTGATGTCTTTCTAATCCAAAAACACTTTATTATTAAAAATACAAATATTATTTAGTTTGTTAAAAATTAAAAATATATATTATTTAGTTTGTTAAAAATTAAAAATATATATTGGCATATAAGGGGTTAAAAACAAGTGGCTAAAACTCAAATTGTAAAACACAAGTACAAACTTATAACACAAACCAAAGTTAAAAACAAGTGGCTAAAACTCAAATTGTAAAACACAAGTACAAACTTATAACACAAACCAAAGTTAAATCAACTTACAAAGGAGGGTATAAATAGAGCGCAGAGGCTTTTTTCTTTCATTCTTGCTCTGACCATCGAACAGTCAACATCTCTGCCGATCTGCAAGCCTTTTCAGTTTTCTTTTAAGTTGTGCCTTTGCCTGAAGAAGACCCACAGTGGTCGAAACGTCGCGCCTAGGCACACTTTATTATTAAAAATACAAATATTATTTACAAATAAAAGGTACAGCAATGGGCAAAAGTTTGCGCCAGCCTATGCCAATATATTTATGGCAAATTGGGAAGAAGGAGCTCTCCCAAGATCTAGTCCCAGAGTGGAAGACAGCTTTTGGAGTTGCTACAAACTGGGCCTGCAGAAATCTGCCCGTATAAAACGGGAGGTCATTGACCATGCAGAGGCACTGGTTACAGCCTGTGGACATTCGGATCAGCCTTTGGAAACACGGAACAATCCCCACCACAGGACACAACCACGGAACAACAACAGACTCCTCAACAAACACCACAAAGGACAATTATGGGGCCAACAGGGACCCCCAACAAAGGGGTACAGAGGAAGGGGATCAGGAGGAGATGTCACAGTTCATCCTCCTCGGCTGGACTCCCCTAAGCCACAGAGACCCCAGAGAAGAGGGAACGTGGTGATACAAGAACCAGAGGTCATGCAGGAAGATGACTTTGGCTCTGCCATTGAGGATGGTGAACTGGTTCAACTGGATATGGGGGACTCCCCTCGGGCACGAGATCCAAATACGGATGACTCATTACTGGATGGGGATTTGGGGTTGAGTTTGGACAGGACTCCCCCTCTGCATCCCGTACAGGTGCCGATACCAGCTGGGTTGGACAATACCTCCACTCCACAGCCCCACTTTTACAAGGTCAAGAGACACATCAATACAGACCGCAAAATGGTCGACTGGGGCCTGAATGTGAGTAAGAAATGGCTCATTATTGGGGACTCCAATCTGTCCAGGATACCAATGCATTCCATTCCAGACCTGCAGATTGAGAGCTACCCGGGGGCTAACTTCCGTCATGCTCAATCCATTCTTTCTAAGACATCAGGTCTTTTGGCATTGGAGAAATTGGTTCTCTCATTTGGCCTTAATTGCGGGGCAAAGGCTAAGGAGACTGCTGTCAAACAGTTACAGACAGCAGTTAGGGAAGCCAGAAAGCAGTTCCCTTTTGCGGAGATTTGGATCCCACTGATAAATTTCTCCTCTTCTTTGCCCAGGAAGGAACAATTAACCCTGCAAACATTGAACGATCACATCTCCAAGAATATGCCATTCCTTCCTATCCTTCCGGCCTCTGATTTCCAAACGGAAAGAGACCAGGTACATTGGACAAGGGACACGGCTCGAGCAATGTTTCACCACTGGCTGGACTGTTTAAACTTACGGTCCCCATAAGTCCAGTAGGGGAAGGGGTCAAGGGGTCAAAACCCTTTATCTCCTAATGTAATAGTATTGGCAAGGGATTTCAGTCCGTCTAAAGCCCAGCTGGATCTTTTGAGTAGAGGTTTGACCTTTATTCCAACCATTGACTTAACTAAAGGTCAAAAAACACAATTACAATTGGACATTCAAAATTACCACAGAAAAATCAAATTGGCAACATACTTTAAAAATAAAAATCGACAACCAATGCCGTTCATGCCTACATCAATTTGGACACCACCGAACAGAAATTGCTACCGGAAATCAATTTGTTAATTCAAAAGGATAATGCAGATTTCAAAAATATTTCTAAAATATCCAGATAATAAAAGGCCAGATGGTGCATTGTTAAAAATTATTGGAGATTAATTTAATTAAAAATGCCTCCAAATTCTCTGTTCTTCACCATGGACATAGAGAGTCTGTACACAAATATTGATACCCAAGCAGGTCTATTGGCAGTTAAAAAATATTTCTAAAATATCCAGATAATAAAAGGCCAGATGGTGCATTGTTAAAAATTATTGGAGATTAATTTAATTAAAAATGACTTTGAATTTAATGAGGAATATTATTTAGTTTGTTAAAAATTAAAAATGCCTCCAAATTCTCTGTTCTTCACCATGGACATAGAGAGTCTGTACACAAATATTGATACCCAAGCAGGTCTATTGGCAGTTAAAAAATATTTCAAATTTTATAACGAAAAACCAAACTTATCACAGGATGAGGTGACAGCGCTTAGGGACTTAATGCATAAGAAACATATTGTTATTAAACCCGCAGATAAAGGGAGTGCGGTGGTAATTTTAGGACGGGATCAATATATAACAGAAGCGCAACGTCAATTGAACAACAAAATCTATTACAAGAAATTGGATGCACCAATATATCATCAAACCATCCCGATTGTAAACCGTATTGTAGATGCACTACATAAACACAAATACATTACTGCTAAACAAAAACAATATCTGAAGGGAGATACACAACCACGACCGAGGAAATTTTATATTCTACCCAAAATTCATAAAGAGCCAGAACAATGGACTGTGCCCTTTGAGGTTCCTCCGGCAGGCCCATAGTATCGGATTGCAGTAGTGAAACATATCGAACGGCAGAATACATTGATTATTATTTAAATCCTCTTTCCGTGAAACATCCATCATATGTCAAGGACACTTACCATTTCATTGATATTGTTAAAAATTAAAAATGACTTTGAATTTAATGAGGAATATTATTTAGTTTGTTAAAAATTAAAAATGACTTTGAATTTAATGAGGAATATTATTTAGTTTGTTAAAAATTAAAAATGCCTCCAAATTCTCTGTTCTTCACCATGGACATAGAGAGTCTGTACACAAATATTGATACCCAAGCAGGTCTATTGGCAGTTAAAAAAATATTTCTAAAATATCCAGATAATAAAAGGCCAGATGGTGCATTGTTAAAATTATTGGAGATTAATTTAATTAAAAATGACTTTGAATTTAATGAGGAATATTATTTACAAATAAAAGGTACAGCAATGGGCAAAAAGTTTGCGCCAGCCTATGCCAATATATTTATGGCAAATTGGGAAGAAGGAGCTCTATCCAAATGCCCAAAAAAACCTCTCTATTTCCTCAGATATTTGGACGACATATGGGGAATTTGGACTCATTCAGAGGGGGACTTTAACCAATTTCTTAATATTTTAAATAAAAATATTAATGCAAAGCGAAAGGCCTACCTGCTGGGTGGTTCTGAACCCAGGGCTCAATTATTTTACATGTTACCTAAAATTCACAAAGACCCTGCTAAGTCTGCTAAGAAATTCCCCCAGTAGACAAATTGTGTCCCACTGAAGTAGTGATACCTACTATACAGCTGAATTGCTGGACTTTTATTCCAGAACAACCACAATGTATCTATAAAGTTAAAATCTACAACTAATTTGACACCACCACATTCAAGGGTGCTAAATTCAAAGAAACCCACAGATCAGATACTAAGGGGTTTTTTAAGGAGACAGACATTCATGCTCTACTCCACAAAACAAGTTACCACCCCAAACACACCTTTGCTGAGTTGGTTAAATCGCAACTGTTTTGATTTTACAGGATACGTAGTCAACAGGAAGATTTCAGACATGCCACTAAGGTGTTGTTTTTAGTTTTGACCACTAGGTGGTACTCTAGGTCTTTTCTTAGAAAACCTCTTAAACCATTTCAGGGTGGATATTACCACCAATCCGCCTTTGATAGAGGGGGTGGGGGTAGGGACTACCGGGGGAAGGACCGTGCACGTCCTGTCTCCCACTTTGCTGGGGGTCAGGTTCAGTTCCCCTACCCTAACCCCTTCCCTAACCCTAACCACCATCCCTTTACCCAATCCGCCTTTGATAGAGGGGTGGGGTAGGGACTACCGGGGAAGGACCGTGCACGTCCTGTCTCCCACTTTGCTGGGGGTCAGGTTCAGTTCCCCTACCCTAACCCCTGACCTGGCCCTAACCCATGTGTCGTGTGAAACCTAACCTAGACAGGGAACAAATTAAGGCACTGAGAAAACTCAGCAATGATAAACATATCTTTATTAAACCAGCCATTAAGGGCAGCTCACTTGTTATCATTTAGTTGCCTATAACCCTCCCAAATATACTGTTCTTGTCGTATGTACGATCTTCGAATCCCAAAAAATGCAGAATACCGTGATGTCTTTCTAATCCAAAAAACACTTTATTAGTAATAAAGTTGAATGGTGAATGAGCAATGTAGACTGATGACAACAGGCAAGGTGAAGCTGGCTGGAGAAGCAGGCAGACAGGAATCCAGGAAACAACAGGAGCGGCGATCACCAGCACCGGGTAATCCTTTAGGCAGAGCAAAAACAGACAGGATCAAAAACACGAGGGAAAAACACACTTGCAAAAGGTACTTCACTTTAGAGCGAGCCTAGACGTAGATGTCGTACAATGTACGAGGACAATCTGGCGTCGGTGTAGTGGAAAAGCCTGGTATATAAGCTGTGAAGACTGATGAGTAGATAGGAGACAGGTGTGCTGGTGATCGTCAGCAGCAGGTGGGAGGTTCCTAGAGCCAGGCAGGTAACACACACACACACACACACACACACACACACATATCCAAAGACAGGTAGGGGACCCACAAGACACACCAGGAAGGGGAACACAACAGAGAACACAGGGCTGGAGAGGAAAAGGTGGCAGACTACCACAGTTCTCTGTGCATGATAATACCTATTAAGCCAACCTATTTACCCCGAAACTATTCCACTTGGGGAAAAATCTGTATGATAAAAAAATATTAATGCAAAGCGAAAGGCCTACCTGCTGGGTGGTTCTGAACCCAGGGCTCAATTATTTTACATGTTACCTAAAATTCACAAAGACCCTGCTAAGTCTGCTAAGAAATTCCCCCAGTAGACAAATTGTGTCCCACTGAAGTAGTGATACCTACTATACAGCTGAATTGCTGGACTTTTATTCCAGAACAACCACAATGTATCTATAAAGTTAAAATCTACAACTAATTTGACACCACCACATTCAAGGGTGCTAAATTCAAAGAAACCCACAGATCAGATACTAAGGGGTTTTTTAAGGAGACAGACATTCATGCTCTACTCCACAAAACAAGTTACCACCCCAAACACACCTTTGCTGAGTTGGTTAAATCGCAACTGTTTTGATTTTACAGGATACGTAGTCAACAGGAAGATTTCAGACATGCCACTAAGGTGTTGTTTTTAGTTTTGACCACTAGGTGGTACTCTAGGTCTTTTCTTAGAAAACCTCTTAAACCATTTCAGGAAACCAGACCCACATTGGTGTCTTCCATACTTCCATTTGTCACTACATATTCTCCATCAACAGTGAAACCTGGCAGAGTGGTCAAAAACCATTTTAATAATATGACAAGGGGTACTGAACTATTATAGGACCACAGGAGAATTGCAGCTTTCAGGAAAAACAGAAATTTACAAGATTACCTGATTTAAGCTAAAGTCAAATCAGTCAAAGCCAAAGGTCAAAAGGAAATTTTCAACAATGTTTTTAAGACACAACTTTATGGGAACCCCAGCATTTCCTGGAACCTGGGTGGAACTCTGTTCAGGCCACAGTAATACAAACTAACCCGAGGTGGAATACGGCTCAAAGAAAGACAGCTGCGAGAATTTGGATATCAAAACTGAGTACTATACATCCGAGAGGCCTTAATGAGAATAGGTGCACCGTAGTGTGGAGCAGTGATGGGCTGGGCATTAAATTCCCTAACCCTATATACGCTAACCCCCCTAACTTTACCCGACAAGCCTACTTAACCTTAACCATTCATGATTAATTCCTAACCTTGACCGTCTTTGGCTCGGTGGTAAGGGCCGTGTCGCCCAGTGCATCATTTCTGTCCATTGTGGATTGGCTCTGAATTACAAGGACGGTAGTTCTAGTTTTAGTCTAGTTGCGCCCCTACTCTAACGGTGGGGGGAGCCCTGAAGTGACATGCGCCGGCCTGTCCTTTGGCTGCACAGGGAGAGTCATCGTGCTAGTCTCATTTCCCGAACCCTAACCCAGTCTGGGGGGCTCTGAGTGACATGCGTCGGCCCGTGCCTTGCCTTTGGCTCTCTATTCCCAACGTGTACGTTGTCGGACTGCACAGGGAGCGTCATCGAGATAGACTACTACCCCTAACAGAACCCTTTCATTTATTGGGTTCAGTGACATGCACCGGCCCGTGCACGGCCTTTAACCTCCATCACCACTACACAGTACTACATCAAGACGCGTGGGGAGGTTATCGGGATCCCAAATACTCTAACTTCCTATAAACATCATCTCAAATGTTATCTGCACTTTTACTGCTGATACTTCAACTACAGGCCAAAATGTTTCTGCAAAACAGCAGAAGACTGAGGTCACTTCAGATCGATAAAACTTTATTAAACAGACAGCTGGTCTGTGTTAAAGCTGTCAGAGTCAGATGATGATGTCATCTTTTAGATCTAGCAATACTCTGCAGACACAATGAAGAAGAACCCTGTATTTAATGTTGGAGCTGGAAGTTATAATTTTAATTTCTTTACCTGACAGACGCCAGTTTTCTATTTTACTGGATGAATAACTCCGGGCCAAACTCCAGCACAGCAGGTGGCAGTAATGTAGCTAAATGTTGGTGACAGCCGGCATTAAAAAGAAGGAAGATGATGACAGGAAGTAGTGCATCTTATTGACTCTCAGCTCACAGACCAGTAATGAGCAGCTGCTGTCTGCAAGGCTCTTATTTTATAATCTCAGCTGACAGGAAGTGGTGTATCTTATTGTTGTGACTTGACTCAGTGGAGATAATGAGACCTTTATGTGTCAGAGTCCAGATTGCAGCTGTGTGTGTGTCAGTTTGTGTGGATCAACATGGAGGAACAGAAGAAGAAGAAGATTCTGTGTGTGGGTCTGGTGTGTCTCGACATCATCAACGTGGTTGACAAATACCCAGAAGAAGACACTGACAGCAGGTTAGCACACAGGCTAATGCTAACAGTGACAGCAGGTCAGAGTTGATCAGGTGACATAAAACTGTGTTGGTGTTGATTATCTTCGACTAATGATCAATACAACATTTCTATCACACATGATTTATTAGTTATTGATTGTCTTCTAACCAAAAGGGCCATTTTTACTGATTATGAGAGAACAGAAACTACTGACTGTTTAACTGCTTATTTATTTCCTGGTTCTGCTGCAGAACACAGAACTGTTCTGACTGCTGTGTTAATGTTCACCCAGTTATAAAGAACGTTTGGATTTTATTCTGAAGGTGAATCTACGATGTGTGGTATTCGAATGTGAGGGCAGAGATCACACTAAGTGATCATAAAAGTTGCTACATTAGTAAACATACTCCTCTGGGAACAATATGATTTCCCAACATGCACCTCTACAGATGAATGATCTTATTGATCCTCCATATTGACTGTATGAATGAGGAAATGAAATGTGTCTGAAACAGCAGGAGACAGAAGTTTCCATCCAGATGTTCTTCTAAACACAGATCTGATGGTTTTGTCTCTTCACTGGAAGCACATGCTTCATGTACGTCATGAGTTTGACTGTTTCTGATTTTGATCATTAATAAATATCATATTGATATGGACTGATGATACAGTGATGTCATCACTCTCCGTACCTGCAGGTGTTTGTCACAGCGTTGGCAGCGAGGAGGAAACGCTTCAAACTCCTGCACGGTGCTGTCGCTGCTCGGAGCGTCCAGCGCCTTCATGGGCTCGCTGTCTGCTGGACCGGTGGCCGAGTGAGTACTGATCAATCATCCATACCTTCATCAGTGCATGAATCAATAGGTTCATTAATACATTCATCGATACCTCATGTACTTTTTTATTAGTAAGAAGAAGACGATGTAATTCTAATAAATATTTTACACTATCAAATTAATGAGGAACAAATTATTTCTTTTAAAACATCATCTCATAGAGTCTTTATTTCGACTGATAACAGGATCAATATGATCATGAAATCCACAAGTCCTCCATTGATGTTTCCTCGACTCCTTTCTGTCTTCTTGTTTCCTCCTCTCCTCGCCTTTGTCCTCATGTCCTCTTTCCTCAGAGCAACATATAGAGATGTGAGAGAATCAGTTTCCTGTCTGTAGTTTTATTTTGGAGGACAGAGGAGATGTAAACAGTTTCCTGTCTGTAGTTTTATTTTGGAGGATTTTCAGAAGTTCCACATCGATGTGTCTCTGGTGTCTGAGCACGCTCAGTGTGTCCTTCCAGCCTCTATGGTCATCAGCAACATCAGCACAGGAAGCCGCACCATCCTGCACATGAACAGGTGTGAGCAGGTGTGTGTGTGTGTGTGTGTGTCTCACTAACTGCCTCTGTTTCAGGAACATCATCATCATCGTCGTCACGGAGCTGCTCTGCCCCCCTCCTGTTCCACCAATCAGAACACAGTTTCCCATCTGTCTGTGGTTTTATTTCGAGGACAGAGTTGATATGAAGCAGTTTCTTGTCTCTCTCTCTGTCAGTTTCATCATGGCCGACTTCTCACGGTGTGCTGTCGATGTCTCTGCGGTGGTTTGGCAGATAGAAGGTCAAACTCCATGTGCGTGTTGTGTGGTTTGTCCGTCCAGCGGATCTCGAACTGTCATTCTCTCTGACACGTAAGACGACCTGACAACCGGCCCGGCGTCACACAACGTTCACTAAATACCTCTAATGAGACCTTGTTACCGTAGAGACGGGCATGTCATCACTCCTGTAAATCAGATAGAAAATCAACAGATCAGCAAGATCTCCATATTTACCTTCAAAAACGTATTGAAAAATGAACACGTTTAAGAGAACAGCAGCTGGTTTAGAGCTGAATATACTTTTAAATGACAGGTTTATAGGAAATGATAGTTATCTAATTATGTAGTGTCCTGTGTCACAATAAGTTGTGTGATGTGGCTAATGTTAATGTGTTTCTATATTTGAACATGTCAGCTGATAAAATGATAAATATGCCGGTTGGTTCTGTGTTCGTGTTGACCATTCAAAGTAAACTCAGCTGTTTTAATAGATGCTGGGAATACTTTACAGTTTATTTATTGAACCAATAGGAATCAAATTAACCTGCTGCAGTTACTAACTAATCTGATTACATATTGATAAATTTGACATCAAATAAACTCAATGTTAGAGCTGCTGTTTTTAATCAGTTTGCTCTTTGTTTCCATCAGACTCGACGCCGCAGCAGCGAGTTTCTGCTCATTAGTTAAAGTTGTACATTTTTAAATTATGTTCTGCATCATTGACAAACACAAGAACTTTTCCTTCTCATGTATGTGAACCAAGCGGCAACCTCCGGTCTCTAAAGCTAATTTCCCCGTTTGTGACAACTGTGAGCGGGGGGATTTCATTTTTATCAACAGATAAAACAAAAGCACAGAGGTGTTTCGTGAACGCTGTTTGACCCGCCTGAGGGAAGCATGAGTACCTGATCTAATCTGATCACGATCCTGGTGTAATGACAGCTGGATCTACTGCAGAGCGAGGCGTTGAGGTCCTGCACCTGAATGGATCCACCATTCAGATTAAGCAGAAGTCCGTTGACCTTTAGCTTTGTCTGTGTGAAGAGAGGAAGTCACTAAAACTAAAAAAATCCAAACAAGCGGATGTTTTGACGAGATGTTTGTTTACTGAAGAGTGCTGATCAGTTTTATGTGAGTGTGTTTACAGAAAACTGGAAACCTGTTTGTGTGTTTTTATTAAGAGTTTCTCTGCAGGTTTATCAGGTTCTTCTGTTCAGGATGAGATGTGAAAACTGTGCAATGAGAGAACTTCTGTTATGAATTGGCGCTATATAAATAAAGTTGAATTGAATTGCTCCTGAACTCATTTGATGGAGATTTAAAATCCTCCTGACAGTTTGTTCTATGTTTACGAGGTTGTTTCTCTCTGAGCTGAAGAGACGATATGTTACACAAATTACAAATTACAGCTCAAAAATATCTTTAGCGTCACTTCCTCTCCTTCACTTTGTTCACCTAAAGATATTTTCAGCCGGATGTCACTTGTGTGTTCGGTCCGGAGCCAGAATCAGGAGGTGGTTTGGCTCTGCCCAAAGTTCACTGATTGAACACGTTATAGCTTTTTATCCATGCGGTCTCTATGCTAAGCTAGGCTAACTCGTCAGTTTAGTTTCAGTCAGTTTGAGTCTCTGCAGTTGTTTCGGGTTAATTCATCGTCACTGATTAATTTAATTTCTCTGGTGTTTGATACAACCGCGTTCACACTTATATGATGAAATATGTTCAGTAATCAGCCGTCCGTGAGGATTGTCCTTCCAAAATCATCAAATTAAATAAACACACCTGTACAGGTGTTTCAAAGATAACTTCAGTTACCACCTCAGTCCTCTCAGATACTGAAGAGGATTAAAGACAAAAATAATGTTTTCAATTACTTTATTAATCTTAATAACAATAAAAATGTCTTGTGTAGATACTGAAAGTTTATTTTTTCTGTTGATGATTTTGGAAGTGAACACATCAGTTAAAGTCTGTGAATCGTTTGTATGTAAAGTGAAAAACATGGTGACTGTTGGACTTTAAAGAGACGACTCATTTCTAAATGTTCTCTTCTGATCAAACGTTACATTGACGTCACATTAGAGTCACATGACTGATGCATGACTGTCACATGACTGTCACATGACTACATGTCTGTTGCGTGACTGTGATGTCGGTCACGTGACACAGAGATGTGGTACAAACCGATTATTCCAAACTGTCTTCAACTCCATAAAGTCCTGGCAGACACGTGAATCAATCAAGTTTAATTAAAGTTTTAATTCCTGAAATGATTGTTGAAGTTACTGTGTGCAGAAGAAACTCCTCCCCCTCCATGAAACACACCGAGCAGGTCAAACAGGAAGTTCAGACGTATTTAAATGTTCATGTTAAAGGGTCATTCCACTACAGATAACAGTTCACTGGTCCTGGTTAGTCCCCCTTGGCCTGTGGAAAGTCTTATGTGACCTGATGATGTCATAGTGACGTCATCAGGCTGTGAGGTGTAAATGGTCGATAGACATAACTTTGACATGTGATGGTGTGATGAAGGACGGAGGTGTTTCTGGATTCTCTTCCTGTGTTGATATATGAGGAATATTAACTCTGAACGCACTTCCTGTCCGTCAGGAACCTTCCTGATGTCACAGCGGAGGATTTCTCCAAAGCCGACCTCCATCAATTCAAGTGGATTCACTGGGAGGTGAGCGACGCTCCGAGTCCGAGAAACTGACAGCCAGACTTACCTGAGTAGTCCAGCTAAACCAGACTAATCTGACTAAACCAGACTTACCTGAGTAGTCCAGCTAAACCAGACTAATCTGACTAAACCAGACTTACCTGAGTAGTCCAGCTAAACCAGACTAATCTGACTAAACCAGACTTACCTGAGTAGTCCAGCTAAACCAGACTAATCTGACTAAACCAGACTTACCTGAGTAGTCCAGCTAAACCAGACTAATCTGACTAAACCAGACTTACCTGAGTAGTCCAGCTAAACCAGACTAATCTCACTAAACCAGATTTACCTGAGTAGTCCAGCTAAACCAGACTAATCTGACTAAACCAGACTTACCTGAGTAGTCCAGCTAAACCAGACTAATCTCACTAAACCAGACTTACCTGAGTAGTCCGGCTAAACCAAAGTCATCTGAATGATATGAGACCTTGAACATCTAGACTAGACCTAGATTATCTGGAGTTTTACTGTCATGGTTTTTTAACTCCTGCAGGGCCGAAATGCTGAGGAGCAGGTGAAGATGATCCAGCAGGTAGTGATGTATAACAGCACGTTGCCACAGCAACAGATGATCACCGTCTCCGTAGAGATCGAAAAGACCAGAGAATCGCTGTATCAGCTGTTTCCTCACGGTGATGTGGTACGGGTCTTTCAGAGTACCGTTTTTATGCCGGTGAAGCTTTAACGCGTGTTAACAAATAAAGCGTAGCGTCTGTCAGCTGATCTCGTGTCTTCAGGTGTTTGTCAGTAAAGACGTCGCTCGCCACTTCGGCTTCCTGTCAGCCGAAGCTGCTCTGAAAGGACTCTACAGTCGGGTCAAACAGGGGTGAGTGGAGGTCAAAGGTCAAAGACTAACCTGTCTCTGTGTCCTCTGTCTCTCTCTGACCTGTCTGTCTGACCCGTCTGTCTGACCCGTCTGTCTCTCTCTGACCTGTCTGTCTGACCTGTCTGTCTGACCCGTCTGTCTCTCTCTGAACTGTCTGTCTGACCTGTCTGTCTGACCCGTCTGTCTCTCTCTGACCTGTCTGTCTGACCCGTCTGTCTGACCTGTCTGTCTCTCTCTGACCTGTCTGTCTGACCCGTCTGTCTGACCCGTCTGTCTGACCTGTCTGTCTCTCTCTGACCTGTCTGTCTGACCTGTCTGTCTGACCCGTCTGTCTCTCTCTGACCTGTCTGTCTGACCTGTCTGTCTGACCCGTCTGTCTCTCTCTGACCTGTCTGTCTGTCTGACCGTCTGTCTCTCTCTGACCCGTCTGTCTGACCCGTCTGTCTCTCTCTGAACTGTCTGTCTGACCCGTCTGTCTGACCCGTCTGTCTGACCTGTCTGTCTCTCTCTGACCTGTCTGTCTGACCCGTCTGTCTGACCCGTCTGTCTGACCTGTCTGTCTCTCTCTGACCTGTCTCTCTGACCTGTCTCTCTCTCTCTGACCCGTCTGTCTCTCAGGACTGTCTGTCTCTCTCTCTGACCCGTCTCTCTCTCTCTGACCTGTCTCTCTCTCAGGTCTGTCTGTCTCTCTCTCTCTGACCCGTCTGTCTCTCAGGTCTATCTGTCTCTCTCTCTGACCTGTCTCTCTCTCTCTGACCTGTCTCTCTCTCAGGGCTGTCTGTCTCTCTCTCTGACCTGTCTGTCTCTCTCTGACCTGTCTCTCTCTCTGACCTGTCTCTCTGACCTGTCTCTCTCTCAGGGCTGTCTGTCTGACCTGTCTGTCTGACCCGTCTGTCTCTCTGACCTGTCTGTCTGTCTGACCTGTCTGTCTCTCTCTCTGACCTGTCTGTCTGACCCGTCTGTCTCTCTCTGAACTGTCTGTCTGACCTGTCTGTCTGACCCGTCTGTCTGACCTGTCTGTCTCTCTCTGACCTGTCTGTCTGACCTGCCTGTCTCTCTGACCCGTCTGTCTGACCTGTCTGTCTCTCTCTGACCTGTCTCTCTGACCTGTCTCTCTCTCTCTGACCCGTCTGTCTCTCAGGACTGTCTGTCTCTCTCTCTGACCCGTCTCTCTCTCTCTGACCTGTCTGTCTCTCTCTGACCTGTCTCTCTCTCAGGTCTGTCTGTCTCTCTCTCTCTGACCCGTCTGTCTCTCAGGTCTGTCTGTCTCTCTCTCTGACCTGTCTCTCTCTCTCTCTGACCTGTCTCTCTCTCAGGGCTGTCTGTCTCTCTCTCTGACCTGTCTGTCTCTCTCTGACCTGTCTCTCTCTCTGACCTGTCTCTCTGACCTGTCTCTCTCTCAGGGCTGTCTGTCTCTCTCTGACCTGTCTCTCTCTCTGACCTGTCTCTCTCTCAGGGCTGTCTGTCTCTCTCTGACCTGTCTCTCTCTCTGACCTGTCTCTCTGACCTGTCTCTCTCTCAGGGCTGTCTGTCTCTCTCTGACCTGTCTCTCTCTCCCTGACCTGTCTCTCTGACCTGTCTGTCTCTGACCTGTCTGTCTCTCTCTGACCCGTCTGTCTCTCTCAGGGCTGTCTGTCTCTCTCTGACCTGTCTGTCTCTCTCTCTCTGACCTGTCTCTCTCTCAGGGCTGTCTGTCTCTCTCTGACCTGTCTCTCTCTCTGACCTGTCTCTCTCTCAGGGCTGTCTCTCTCTCTCTGACCTGTCTGTCTCACTCTCTCTGACCTGTCTCTCTCTCAGGGCTGTCTGTCTCTCTCTGACCTGTCTCTCTCTCTCTCTGACCTGTCTGTCTCTCTCTGACCTGTCTCTCTCTCAGGGCTGTCTCTCTCTCTCTGACCTGTCTCTCTCTCTCTGACCTGTCTCTCTCTCAGGGCTGTCTCTCTCTCTCTGACCTGTCTCTCTCAGGGCTGTCTGTCTCTCTCTCAGGGCTGTCTGTCTCTCTCTGACCTGTCTCTCTCTCTCTGACCTGTCTCTCTCTCAGGGCTGTCTCTCTCTCTCTGACCTGTCTGTCTCACTCTCTCTGACCTGTCTCTCTCTCAGGGCTGTCTGTCTCTCTCTGACCTGTCTCTCTCTCAGGGCTGTCTCTCTCTCTCTGACCTGTCTCTCTCTCTCTGACCCCTCTGTCTCTCTCTCTGAACTGTCTCTCTGACCTTCTGTCTGACCTGTTTTCTATCTCTCTCTGACCTGTCTCTCTGACCTGTCTCTCTCTCTCTGACCCGTCTGTCTCTCTCTGACCTGTCTCTCTCTCTGACCTGTCTGTCTCTCTCTCTCTGACCTGTCTGTCTCTCTCTGACCTGTCTCTCTCTCAGGTCTGTCTGTCTCTCTCTCTGACCCGTCTGTCTCTCTCTGACCTGTCTCTGTCTTACCTGTCTGTCTCTCTCTCTCTCTTACCCGTCTGTCTCTCTCTCAGGTCTGTCTGTCTCTCAGGTCTGTCTGTCTGTCTCTCTCTCTGACCTGTCTCTCTCTGTGACCTGTCTGTCTCTCTCTCTGACCCGTCTGTCTCTCTCTGACCTGTCTCTCTCTCTGACCTGTCTCTCTGACCTGTCTCTCTCTCAGGGCTGTCTGTCTCTCTCACTGACCTGTCTCTCTCTCTCTGACCTGTCTCTCTCTCAGGGCTGTCTGTCTCTCTCTGACCTGTCTCTCTCTCTCTCTGACCTGTCTCTCTGACCTGTCTCTCTCTCAGGGCTGTCTGTCTCTCTCTGACCTGTCTCTCTCTCTCTCTCTCTGACCTGTCTCTCTCTCTGACCTGTCTGTCTCTCTCTGACCTGTCTCTCTCTCTGACCTGTCTCTCTCTCTCTGTCTGTCTCTCTCTCTGACCTGTCTCTCTCTCTGACCTGTCTCTCTCTCAGGCTGTCTGTCTCTCTGTCTCTCTCTGACCTGTCTCTCTCTCTGACCTGTCTCTCTCTCTGACCTGTCTCTGTCTTACCTGTCTGTCTCACTCTCTCTGACCTCTCTCTCTCTGACCTGTCTCTCTCTCTGACCTGTCTCTCTGACCTGTCTCTCTCTCAGGGCTGTCTGTCTCTCTCTCTGACCTGTCTCTCTCTCTGACCTGTCTCTCTCTCAGGGCTGTCTGTCTCTCTGACCTGTCTCTCTCTCTCTGACCTGTCTCTCTGACCTGTCTCTCTCTCAGGGCTGTCTGTCTCTCTGACCTGTCTCTCTCTCTCTCTCTGACCTGTCTCTCTCTCAGGGCTGTCTGTCTCTCTCTGACCTGTCTCTCTCTCTCTGACCTGTCTCTCTCTCAGGGCTGTCTGTCTCTCTCTGACCTGTCTCTCTCTCTCTGACCTGTCTCTCTCTCAGGGCTGTCTGTCTCTCTCTCTCAGGGCTGTCTGTCTCTCTCTGACCTGTCTCTCTCTCTCTGACCTGTCTCTCTCTCAGGTCTGTCTGTCTCTCAGGTCTGTCTGTCTGTCTCTCTCTCTGACCTGTCTCTCTCTCTGACCTGTCTCTCTGACCTGTCTCTCTCTCAGGGCTGTCTGTCTCTCTCTGACCTGTCTCTCTCTCTCTGACCTGTCTCTCTCTCAGGGCTGTCTGTCTCTCTCTGACCTGTCTCTCTCTCTCTGACCTGTCTGTCTCTCTCTCTGACCCGTCTGTCTCTCTCTCTGACCTGTCTCTCTCTCTGACCTGTCTCTCTGACCTGTCTCTCTCTCAGGGCTGTCTGTCTCTCTCTGACCTGTCTCTCTCTCTCTGACCTGTCTGTCTCTCTCTCTGACCCGTCTGTCTCTCTCTGACCTGTCTCTCTCTCTGACCTGTCTCTCTCTCTCTGACCTGTCTCTCTCTCTCTGACCTGTCTCTCTCTCAGGGCTGTCCTGGTATGTGCCTGGGCAGAAAAAGGAGCAGATGCTTTGGGTCCAGACGGTTTGATCGTTCATTCAGACGCTTTTCCTCCTGAAACTCTCGTTGATACTCTCGGAGCCGGAGACACTTTCAACTCCGCCGTCATCTACACACTGTCAAACGGTGAGACATTACGCTGTCCAACTGTGAGACTTTAAAAATGTTTTAAGTCTTGAGAGGAGTGATCCTGATCACAGGAAACTAAACTTTAAAATGATTTTATCTCTGTAAAGGATTCTGCCCTCCTCCCTTCAAAACTAGCTAATTTGCCAACATATTGAATGGGATTTTAGATATTCAATGTCAACACATTTAGATTTTTTAAAGATCTGTTTTGGCCCTTTTTACTGTATTAGTTAGAGATGCAAACAGGAATTTGTGATGGCGAGAAAGAGAGAGGACAACACACAGAATCAGTTTTTGAAATAATAACATAAGGTATTTGATTTATTGTAAATAATACAGACACTAAATATTATCTGTCTCTGGTTGAAAAGGGCCACTGTCATGACTTTTATTTTAAAAGAAACTTCCGGGTCAAAGTGAACATATTTTGTCCTCAGAATCTCTGCTGAAGTAGTTTCACATTAAATCATCTTTCAAACATCTCTTACACTCTTCATCACTCGTCATCGTTCTGTCTTCACTGCTCTCAGATCAGATTCTGATCCTTTACATCTGTTCAGATGTCGACCTGCAGACTGAACAGAGATCAGATTTTTTTTTTTGTTTTGTGTTTCTTCCATAATATTTCTGACTGTATTTTACTGAAATAAAGAAATACATTTTCCGCCTGTAGGTGGAAGTTTGCAGGACGCTCTGACCTTTGGCTGCAGAGTTGCCGGCAAGAAATGTGGTTTCCATGGTTACGACGGCATTGCTGGAAAGTTCACAGTTGACTGACCGAAGAGTTAAAAACAGTGACGGATTCAGAGAACTGTGGTTACAGTCTGTGTTTCCTCACACTGAAGAAAATGTTGAGTGAAGTTAAAAAGAACTGACACTCAGAAGAAATTTTGATTTCTAAAGACAAAGAAACTGATGATTTATATTTAAATAATTAGCAGTTTGAGAGGTGAAGCTTCATAAAAAAACTGTGACCAATCTGTTTCAGAGCTGCATGTTACAATTATTAACTGATATATAACTATTTGTTAACTGATAATCAATGATATGTAACTAATAGTTTACTGTTTGATAATTAACTGATATTACTTGATAATTAACAATTAACAAGCTAACTTAACAAAATGATCATTGATCATGTTAATTAACTGCTAGTTAGCTGCGTGATGCTGTGAGTTTAAATGAAGAACATCTTGTTAGGGTTATTGCTGTAGTTTTTTTTACCTGATGAGAATGAAATCCATCAAACTGATCAATAAATGACTGAAATTAAACATGACGATGTTCATTGATTCATTCAATGATCAAAACATTTGTGTTAATGTTCATTAGTTTTAGTCTTTTGACAAAAATGTTTTAGTCAGATTTTGGTATTTTGATTTGTTAGTTTTAGTAACAAAAACTAAAAACATTTTAGTCTCATTTTTGCATTTTGCATTTTTATGTCTTCTGAGAGTTTTGAGGCAGAAAGCGAAGCGAATTTTTTGCACGGCACGATGGAAAGACGCGAATAGACACAAATTGGGCGTGACGAATGGGGTTATTCGCCAGAGTCGAAAATAAAGACTGTTGTGTGTGGAGGACCGGGCGGAGCAGAGGGACAGAGCCGCTGCTCGCCGACAGACAGCTGCTGAGTGCTGGGGAGCTCTGAAGGAACTTCTGGAGGAATAAACACCCGGAGTCACACCGGATTCTGCTCTGATCCGGAGCCGTTTACCAACGGGAGGAGAGCTCAGAGTTAATTTTTTAACTTTTGGGATTTAAAAAATGGATTTATCTTCACTCTCGCTTCTCAACCTGTCTGCAGCAGCGAGCCACGGAGGTGCCGACCTCCACTGTCGTTGTTGTAGCCATCTGTGGACACCCAGAGCTCTATGAGACAGCTTCATAGACAAAAAGGAGATTGCTTGCAGAAAAGTAAGCGAAGAAGTTGGACTACCTGGTAATTTCTGAAAGCTATCGATTGTACTTTACTATGAACCAAGTTGGCATAGCGTAGCCCTGATCGATCTGAACTCCATTCAGAAAAAACAAGCATTTAAAAAGGTTTGCTTGTGGTCTTGTGGACAGACCTGCATGAATTCAGACTTTTTACAAATCAGCATCATGATGTAGTTATTTCAGCAACCTTTTGATCCATTTATTGCAATTAAAACACAGCAAAATCGGTTTATTTTGGGGCGAATATTCGCCGGTTGTGTTAACGAAAAGCGCTTTGCGTTTGGTGTGAACACAGCATGAAAAGTTCTCAGGTGTTTTAATCAGACAGGTGAGCTGCTGCTGATGTGGACAGATTGAAGAGAGCGTCACCTGCAGGTCAGACTCCAACGACACACTCATCTTTATCTGGTTTTTCATGTCAACCATCATCAGAAACTGCAGTAACACTCAGGTGTGTCCTGTTGCCATGTTACAGTCCAGCTTAAAAGGAAATTAACATGAAGAAATGTTTTCTCATAAACCATACGTTTAAGTCTCACTAACACGGTCTGGTTCACAGTGGTTAACTCTGGTTTACACTGGTTTATACCGGTTCACACTGGTATACTCTTGTTCACACAGGATTACACTGGTTTACATTGGTTTGCACTGGTTTACTTGTTTAAGTCTGAGTTACACTGGTTTACTATGGTTTAGATTGGTTTATTCTGGTTTACACTCACTTACACTGTGACATAGTTCTGGTTTATGCCCGTTTACAGTGATTTACACTAACACTGTTTTTCACTGGTTTGCACTGGCTTAGTTCTGGTTTACACTGGTTAAATTCTGGTTTAGATTTCACCATGCTAAACTGATGTATCATACATGTTCAAGATTATATTATAGAATTTCATATTTCCTGTTATGATTCTGTCGGAAGTGTAACAGCCAACACACACACATCTTTGACACCATCTTTCCCCAACATTAACCTAATTTTTCAGTTGCCTGACCCTCACTGTACATAACCATAGTTAATGTGCCATAAGCACCATCTTTCTCTAACATTAACCACACTGAGGTTAACATGAGCAGATTTGTTGGGTCTCTGTAAATAATATTATAAAGAGTACGGTCTAGACCTGCTCTATAGGAAAAGTGCAATGAGATACCCTCTGTTATGAATTGGCGCTATATAAATAAAATTGAAATGAATATTGTAGAAAGGGAGAATTTTAAAATAGCTATCTTTGTCCTTTAAATGTAATCCAGTGTTGATCGTAGTGACAGAAGAGTTATGAGCTGATCTGAGGAATGAATGAGATCAAACTGCTGCGTTTCTGTAACATCAACACTGAAACAGTACAGTTGCGACACAACGTTATTCATTAACCTGGTTTTAACCCAGAGTTACATTAAAACACAGGTGGAAGTTTTCTACAGAGACAATTACCACTTAAAGGTTCCCTGTGGAGTAGAGCCATAGAGCGACATTTCTTTATGAGTGGCTCTGAGTCTCTGTTTTGTTCATGTCATATAAGAGGACGAACACGTAACACACGTAACCACATAGGTGACGGGTTTCACACTAATGCACTGATCTACAGGTGGTTAAAGGTAAAAGAAACACAGCAATGCTCAAGAAAAGGCATAGAAGAAGACTGGTAGCAAGTAAAAATGTATGTAAACAAGAATTTATAGTAAAAATTCAGCTCTATGAATGTTTTGAGTAAGGAAGTACAGTCAGCATGTTTGTTAGAGCTCAGAGATTCACACAATGAGTTTTAATAAGAAACTGAATGTAAACAGAAACTTTGTATGAAAGAAAATTGCACAGACATTTTGTCATTTGTCCATGAGGTTCAGTACCAAGAGTTTTTGTTTTAGAGTAAATATGACCTTTACCCTGCAGCACTGATTGACAGCTGTCCATCATGAATTCAGGTCAAACATCACAACCAAAGTCAGTATTCATCGTACTGGTCCCAGTTTAACACTGGGCTTAAACTCTGTGCTCCAGAGGCCTGTACTACGAAGCAAGTTCAACATACCCAGGATATCTTTCAGTTATCTGGCTTTACTAACCCTAACAACCGCAATCAAGCTATGCAGTCACACCACAGTGGTAATCAAATCGGTAAGTCAACCCAGGTTTTCCCAATCTACCTATGAGCGCGTTCACATAAAAAGAGACAGTGTTTGCAGTATATGAGCAATCGCAAATACCAAAAAGTTAAACACATAATCCAGGAGTTGCAGCTGCCAAATGATCGCCACTGTGTGAATGCATAAATTAATAGGCTTATAATAACACTGCCCCATTATTAGGCCACGACTACATCTATGTTTACACTTATGTATTCCATTAAATGAATGTGTTGCTTAGATGTAGTCTCGCAGTTTGCACAAGTTAGTCACGGAGTTCCACAAGGTTCTGTGCTTGGATCAATTCTATTCACCTTATATATGCTTCCTCTAGGCAATATTATTAGGAAACACTCCATAAACTTTCATTGTTATGCGGATGATACCCAATTATATCTATCGATCAAGCCCGATTAAACTAATCAATTAGCTAAACTTCAAGCATGCCTTAAGGACATAAAAACCTGGATGACCTGCAATTTTCTGATGTTAAACTCTGACAAAAATGAAGTTATTGTACTTGGCCCCAAACACCTCTGAGACACATTATCTAAAGACATAGTTGCTCTAGATGGCATTGCCCTGGCCTCCAGCAGCACCATGAGGGACCTCAGAGTTGTCTTTGATCAGGATTTATCCTTTAACTCCCACATGAAACAAACATCAAGGACTGCCTTCTTTCACCTACGCAACATTGCAAAAATCAGGCACATCCTGTCTCAAAATGATGCCGAAAAACTAGTCCATGCATTTGTTACTTCTAGGCTGGATTATTGCAATTCCTTATTATCCGGCTGCCCGAATAAATCCCTTAAGACTCTCCAGTTGATCCAGAATGCTGCGGCACGTGTACTGACAAGAACCAGGAAAAGAGATCATATTTCTGCAATATTAGCTTCTCTGCACTGGCTCCCTGTAAAATCCAGAATAGAGTTTAAAATCTTTCTCCTCACCTACAAAGCTCTTAATGGTCAGGCACCATCGTATCTTAAAGAGCTCATAATACCTTATTATCCGACTAGAACACTGCGCTCCCAGGATGCAGGGTTACTTGTGGTTCCTAGAGTCTCCAAAAGTAGAATGGGAGCCAGATCCTTCAGTTATCAAGCTCCTCTCCTGTGGAATCAGGTCCCAATTTGGTTTGGGAGGCAGACAACATCTCCACATTTAAGAGTAGGCTGGCTTGGGTGAGGGCTGGCTTGGGAGCCATCCTTTAGTTATGTTGCTATAGGCCTAGACTGCCGGGAGACTTCCCATGATGCACCTGTTTCCTCTCTCCTCCTCTCCCTCTCCATCTGTATGCATTTTTTCCCATTATTGAATGTTACTAACTCAACATCTTCTTCACAACACCTGCTCTTGAACACTCTCTCTCCTAAGAGACCCTCTGACGATCCGTGCACCACTCCACGGACTCCTCTCATGGGTGTATTATTAGAACTTAGATCTTAATAATTAATATATCCACGGGATCTTCTACAAATGGTGATGCCATTTTCCAAGATAACTGATTGGTCAGTAAGCTGTGCTTTTATAGCGTTGATCTGATATCTCGAACATAACCTGCTCTGGAGCAGGTTAGGTGTGCAGCCTAAGTTACCATGGCGATGTACCCCGGTAAAAAGTGAACCACCGTCATAAGAATAAAAACCCCGGGTTAAGCCAGAACTTACCTCTCTAACCCCAAATCCTGCTACATAGTACAGGCCTCTGAAAAACTACCTGTTGGTATACTGGCAGATGTCTGATTTATGTTGGACCACCTGAACGCACCATCAGTTTTCTGTTGACAGTCTCAGTTCACTGAAGGACTCAAATAATTAGGAAATGTCCCTCTGATGGGTCGAGCCTAAGTTAGCACACAGGCACTGTGTCAGTGTTGTCATATGTTAGTTTACCTACATAATGTTATAATGTATATTGACACAGTCTGTCATATATAGATTCTGACAGTGTTGTATATACAGATGGGTGACAAATGAATGGAGAAAGCAAAATGAAGTGTGTTAGTATGGAGTCAGGCCACCACAAGACCTCCAGATCAGCTTTAGTGCTGCTTGCCAAGTCTGTGGAACTCTATTGGAGGGATGAACACCTCCTCCACTAGATGCTCCCTCAGTTATATATACAACCTTTATTTAATCAGGTCGTCTCACTGAGATCAGACACACCTGAGTACAGCGGGTAGAGAGACACACAAGCTAAAGGACAGACAGCATCAGAGACAGTCACAGACGTCACTACATAGATGTGAAGATGAAAGTTTATATTATATCATCTGGTCTTATGGAGATGGTGGTGGAGAGCGCTGTGTTACACGTTGATCCAAAATCTTACATAGGTATGAAACTGGGTTGAGATCAGGTGACTGTAAAGGCTTCAGCATTTTATTCACATCATTTCCATCCTCACCAAACCGTACAGTGAGCCCTGCTGCACTGAAGCATTTGACTTTGATATGTTTCTCCACTCTTTCATTCAGCTTTTTCTCTTCATTTGTCCCCCGTCTGGACAGTGACAAAATAAAGGAAAAACCTGCATAAATGAGTGGAGAAACATAACGAATGCAGATGCTTCCACACAGGTGCACTGCATGGTACAATTAAGCAACTACCATCCAATCATGCTCTGTGGCATGTATAAACATTTTGAGCAGGCCCAGCTGATTCAGATTTTATGTCAAGATGGCAAGAGGAAAAGATCTAAGTGACTTTGAAAGAGGGTTCATTGTTGGGGCATGGATGGCAGAAGCTTCAGTCACAAAGACTGCTCAACTGACTAATTCCATAGGAACAGTGACTAAAGTGACATCTGCATTTAGATTGATGGGAAAGACATCAGTAAATAGGGTCAGAAATTGTGGTTGACAGCGCACATTTGATGAGCATGATACTCGTTCATTAGTGCGATACGTAAGGAAAACCAAAAGAGCAACTCTTCATCAGGTGACTGAGAATGTCAGTGCAGGACATGATCAGACTGTCAACAAGAACAGTCCATTGACAATCACATATAGAGGGATATTGTAGTAGGGTTGCAGTGCAGAAACCCCTCATTACAAAGATGAATGCACATTTGAGAGTGGAAACCATCGGCACTGGTCTACAGAGATGTGGAAAAAGGTGATCTGGTCAGATGAGTCATCCTTCACCATGTTCTCCACAGGTGGGCAAGTGCATGTGTGGTGTACACCGAGAGAACGGTACAGGCCTGCATGCTGGACCCCTACAGTGAGGGGATCCGGGGGCTCTGTTATGCTGTGAGGGCATGGTTTGGGTCCACTTGTCCCCTTAAAGGGAAGGGTCACTGGAGATCAGTACAAAGTTGTTCTGAGTGATCACCTTTATCCTATGGTGAAACATTTCTATCCCGATGGGAGTGGTCTCTTCCAGGATGACAGTGCCCCCATCCATAGGGAACAAGGGCTCACTGAATGGTTTGATAAGGATGAAAATTATGTGGATCATACGCTGTGGCCTTCGCAGTCACCAGATCTCAACCCAATTAAACTCCTATGGGAGATTTTGGACCAACGTGTTAGACAGCGCTCTCCACCACCATCATCAAAACACCAAAGGAGGAATATCTTCTGGAAGGTGTCCATCCCTCCAGTAGAGTTCCAGAGACTTCTAGAACCAATGCCAGGGTGCATTGAAGCTGTTCTGGCGGCACGTGGGGGCCCAACATTTTACTAAATTTGTCACCCGGCTGTATATACGGTATATTCTACATATATATCTTTAGACGGTGTTGGTCTCTGGCTCTTTCTGGGTGTTCCCTGCAATCATTTCTCTCAGTCCTTTGCTGAAGTGAAGATTTGCTCCGATCACGATGAAACCCTGCACAGATTAACACAACTGCTGTCAAAACCAGGGGGCAGCACTGAGTGATTTTATATAACAATAATACACAGACCAATGATCAATCAGAATACAGCATCATGTATAAACATATACAGGTTATTGTCTAATGTGTAAACAGACTTACGTTGTGATATTCAACCACCTCCTCAATGAAATCCATCCCATCAGCCAGAGGAATCTGAACACCTCTCTTTGTCCAGTCTGAACACACACACACAGTCAGTAAAACATCATTACAGTAGTCAGTGTCACAGTGTGTTAAGGTAAAAAAAACTAGTAATTGTGTGTTGATGTTTTAAAGTTTGTGGTGATCTGCCATAAATTGGGTTTTTTTCAATTTATAAATGTTCAGTTCAGTTTTTCTCTCATGAGTAAATGCAATATTAATGGCAGATCGCCACAAGTTGATGAAACAGATTCTTACTGTTGATTAAAGGAACCACAGACATCTGCAATATCGTCTTTAGAGGAACCTGCAGAGGAATCAACTGACAGACAGACAAACAGACAGGTTCTTGCTGTTATGTATTGTGATTGATTGTCTCTTGCTGCTCCCTGTTGTCAGTCAGAGCTCACATATCTGCCTCCGTCTAGCTATTGTTGTAATCGGTGGTATAAGATGAAGTAATACACAAAAAGACACAACACTTACTGCCAGAGATTCCAGTGCAGATTGATTGGAGAAGATTTTAAACCTGAAAGAAGAAAATGGTTGCAGTCTGACTGTGATGCGATCAATTAAGACAAAATAAATCATATTTACATCCTTTCATTCAGTTTGTGATTCAGATGGATGAGAACATGTGGGACAACGCAGAGACACCAGACTGTGGCCAGTATAATTAAAGACTTCCATCATCTCAAGTAATTTGGTAAAATTGTTCCTGGGCTGCCTGTGGTGAAAACAGGCTACTTGTAAAGAGCTGCTCCACAACCAGAGCACATTGTTCCTCCAGATTTCGAAACCAGTTTCCAAAACCAGCAGGCCTCGGCCTTCACTTAACACCCAGCTGACTTTAGAGACATGCAGCCCAAACTGTGTTTGCGTGTATGTGTGTGTGTACCTGCGGAGGTCAGCATGAACAGCCAGACGTTTTCCCTTCATAGAAACTTTAGCGTTAAACTTTGTTTCCTGCAGGAGTACAGAACAGTCAGAGAAATGAAAAATGTATGAAAAATGAAAACAGCTGTTGGACATTTGATCTGGTTTCACTTTGAATCTTTAAGGAAATACAATCTAGTTTAAAACTGGTGTGAACAGGTTAAACTGGAATCAAAGCAGTAGTTATGTGAAACATGGACTGAAATAAAAGTTGAATCAGGAACAACTGAGATCCCAAAAATGTCCCCTCTCACCTGGAGGATGGGGAACTCCTCCAAAACCATCACCTGTTATTAAAACTGTAAGAGCAGCAGGTGCACACGACAGGTGAGAGACTGATCTCTAAACAGACAGCTGCCGTCCAATCAGAGGATTTCCTGTGGTTTACAGTGTGTTGAACTGTGTGTGTACACTTGTACTTCCCACATAGTGAGGACCAGAACAAGCTTTAACCAACAGAGTGAGGACATTTTGGCCGGTCCTCACAACCTCAAAGGGCTGAAGATTAAGACTTGGTTATTGGGGTTAGGGTAGAATTAGGTTTAGGTTGTAGTTGTGATGGTTAAGGTTTGGGTGGGGGGCTAGGGAATGCATTATGTCAATGAGGGTCCTCACAAGTATAGAAGTACAAGTGTGTGTGATTGTGTGTTTCTGTGTGTACCATGGTCATGCTGCTGAGCTGGACTGGAGGCTGACCTGGAGGCAGCAGCATCACCCTCACGATGGCTGTCATGACAACCGTCGCCCCGGACGTCTTGATGGAGGTTTTTGGAGCCGAGTTTACAGCGAGCTCCAGAGAGAACGGAGCATCCACCAGAGCCGGGTTCTACCCAGAACACACAGGGAGAACATGAAGTACAGTAATAACACAGAGTACTGCAGTACTACACTGGGTTCTATCCAGAAAACACAGGAAGTATAGTACTACAATAATACAGTACAACAGTACTACGAAGTACTTCAGTAATATACAGTACTATAGTGCTGCAGTTCAATGCAGAGTTAAATAGTACACAGTCCTAGAAATGTAAATATTAAACTGGTCTGGCTCGTCTCATAGACCTCGAGGCCAACCTGCCTCCTGGTGGTTTATGATCGGTGCTGATCAATAAGTATCAGTAGATAACAGTAAGTCTGTCAGGTGATTTCTACTGAATAATAAACATTACGTCTCGACTATATCTTTACGTGTATCTACTGTCTCCTCTGTGCTTCTACGGTGTCTCTACTGTGTCTCAATTGTCTTTCTACTGTGTCTCCTCTGTTCTTTGATGGTGTCTCTGTGTTTCTGCAGCATCTCTATCGTGTTTCTACTCTGTTTCTGCTGTCTTAAGTGTGTCTCTGCTGCATCTCTCGTGTCTTTGTCATTCTACTGTGTTTCTAGTGTGTCCCTGCTGTGTCTATTGTGTTTCCACTGTCTCTACTGTGTTTTTACCGTCTCAGCTGTCCTGCTGCTGTGTCTCTACTGTGTTTTTTTGGTGTTCCTATGGTATCAATTGTGTCTCTAATGCATCTATGCTGTGTATCTACTATGTTTCTACTGTGTCTCTTCTCTCTACTTTGTCTCTACTATTTCTCTACTGTATCTCTGCTGTGTCTAGATTGTCTCGATTGTGTCTCTACTTTGTTTCTACTGTGTCTTTACTATGTCTCATCTGCGTCTCCATTGTGTCTCCATTGTGCTTCTTCTGCATTTCTACTGCGTCTCTACTGTGTCTGTACTTTGTTTCTGCTGTTTTTCTACTGTGTCCTCTATGTCTCTACTTTATGTCTACTGTGTCTCTACTGTTTTTGCTGTGTCTCTATTATTTTTATACGGTGACTTCACTGTGTGCCTGTTTCCATGGTGTTTCTGCTCACCAGCATCATGATGGCTCCAAAGTAGGTGGTTCTCAACAACATCTCCATGTCTTTGGGCATCTGAAGGATGAGACGACATAAACAGAAACAGTGAAGATCAGAAAGGATCAGTTCAGCTCTGAGGAGTAATCTTCCATTCTCTATTCTATTTTCTTTGGTGGTTTCAGGGTTACAGGGGGGTCTGTAGTGGTTTTGAGGGTCTGTGGTTGTTTTCGGGGTCTTTGTTGGTTTGGGTAGTCTGTGGTGGTCTGCAGGGTCTGTGGTTGTTTTGGGGGTCTGTGGAGGTTTGGGTGTCTGTAGTGGGTTTGAGGGTCTGTGGTGGTTTTGACCTTCTCGTTAACGATGTGCATCTGGAAGATTCCTGCTCTGTAATAAGAAAACATTCCACTGTCGAAGAAGAACTCGGAGAGAGCGAGATAAACCATCCTGTCATACTCTCTGATGACCGGGTCGACGGCGTAGTTCACCAACGTGTCATTCTGATCAGACAGGTCGAAAAACATCCCCTACAGACAAACACACACACTGTTACTATCATATTACTCGGATAAGATTATACAATCTAATCAGTGTCAGAGTCTCACCCTGAAGTGCATGTCAAGGCTCCTGGACGTCACCACCGGATCATCAATCAGAGAATAATCTATCCCAATAAACTGATCAACCTCCGTCCTCACAGGGATCGTCTCCAACATCGAGTTCACATGAACCAGAGCAGCGTGATCCAGAGCAGGACAGATCTGAGAGAGAGACAGGTCAGAGAGAGACAGACAGGTCAGAGAAAGAGACAGGTCAGAGTGAGAGACAGGTCAGAGAGAGACAGACAGGTCAGAGAGAGAGACAGGTCAGACAGACAGACAGGTCAGAGAGACAGACAGGTCAGAAATAGAGACAGGTCAAAGAGAGAATGACAGGTCAGACAGACAGGTCAGAAATAGAGACAGACAGGTCAGAGAGAGAATGACAGGTCAGAAATAGAGACAGACAGGTCAGAGAGAGAATGACAGGTCAGAAATAGAGACAGACAGGTCAGAGAGAGAATGACAGGTCAGAAATAGAGACAGACAGACAGACAGACAGGTCAGAAATAGAGACAGACAGGTCTGAGAGAGACAGACAGGTCAGAGAGAGAATGACAGGTTAGAAATAGAGACAGACAGGTCAGAGAGACAGACAGGTCAGAGAGAGAATGACAGGTCAGAGAGAGACAGACAGGTCAGAAATAGAGACAGACAGGTCTGAGAGAGACAGACAGGTCAGAGAGAGAATGACAGGTTAGAAATAGAGACAGACAGGTCAGTGAGAGAGACAGGTCAGACAGACAGACAGGTCAGAGAGAGACAGACAGACAGGTCAGAGAGACAGACAGACAGGTGACAGACCTTTTGGTTGAGGAGGAAGCGCATGCCTGTTGTCAGAAAGCTGGCCAGGAAGTCATAAACTCTCCTGGAAAAAAACAAACGTGATGACAGACAGTTCCTGATTGGTTGAAACTGAGGTCACATGACAGAGTGGTGAAACATCAGTGAGTATTAATCAGTGATTAGATATTGATAAGTAATTATTGATCAGTGATTACTGATTCATTATCATCATTGATTACTACATCTGACTTATTAACAGTAATCATTAATTGTTATTGGGTTAGTTATTACAATTTCTATCTTTACAGTAATCATTATTGATTACCAAACCAATCCTATTAACAGTAATCATTAATCATTATTGATTACCAAACCAATCCTATTAACAGTAATCATTATTTGTAACTGATCACTACGTCAGTCCTATAAACAGTAATCATTATTGATCAGTATATCAGTGTGCTTTACCCGAGCGTTCCGCTGAACTTTGCCCTCATTTTGGCTATTTTGGCGTCACAGGTGATGTTATTGATCTTCAGTCGTCCTTCATCGTCTCTGATCAGATTCAGAACCGTGTTGATGTTCACTCCTTCAGCCGATGCGTTGATGCTTCCTGTGTCATAACTAAGATACAACAACACTTCAGCTTCATCACTGACAGTTGTATTTCTACTGTCATCTTCATCATCATTACTATAATTAAATCTGATGACTGTAAATAGGTCAGATCAGAGTTATGTTAGGCCTCGCCACGCTTCGCCTTGCCACGCCTCGCCACGCCACGCCTCGCCTCGCCTCGCCTCGCCTCGCTTCGCCTCGCCACGCGTGAGGGACAAAGACCGGCCGACCTGGAGAAGCTGAAGCCTTCGCTAAGAGGCTCGACTGAGAAACAAAGGACAGACAGATCGGCGCCAAGACCCACTTTTTAATGTATAGGGCCTTAAATATCAGCATTTTTAGGTGGAGCCACCTTTGACACGTTTCACGTTTGGTTATTGGTCCCTGATTCCAGGCTGCGGCCCCGTAATTATTCATCCATATTGATAATAATAATTGTACTAATATTCATAAATATCTTGCTATTTTGCTAATAACCAAACCTACCCTACCAGAATCCCAACAGTTACATTTATGTTGTTCTTTAGAAGAACGATTAGAGTAATATTAGTGTTCTGTGGGAGAACGATTACAGTTATATTAGTGTTCTCTGGGAGAACGATTACAGTTTTATTAGGTTTCTGTGGGAGAACGATTACAGTTTTATTAGGTTTCTTTAGGAGAACGATTAGAGTAATATTAGTGTTCTGTGGGAGAACGATTACAGTTATATTAGGTTTCTGTGGGAGAACGATTACAGTTTTATTAGTGTTCTTTAGGAGAAGGATTAGAGTTTTATTAGGTTTCTGTGGGAGAAGGATTAGAGTTATATTAGTGTTCTGTGGGAGAACAATTACAGTTTTATTAGGTTTGTGTGAGAGAACGATTAGAGTTAGGTCAGTGTGTGTAGGAGAACAATTAGAGTAATATTAGTGTTCTGTGGGAGAACGATTAGAGTTTTATTAGGTTTCTGTGGGAGAACGATTAGAGTTTTATTAGGTTTCTGTGGGAGAACAATTAGAGTTTTATTAGGTTTCTGTGGGAGAACGATTAGAGTTATATTAGTGTTCTGTGGGAGAAGGATTAGAGTTTTATTAGGTTTCTGTGGGAGAACGATTAGAGTTTTATTAGTGTTCTGTGGGAGAACGATTAGAGTTTTATTAGGTTTCTGTGGGAGAACAATTAGAGTTTTATTAGGTTTCTGTGGGAGAAGGATTAGAGTTTTATTAGGTTTCTGTGGGAGAACGATTAGAGTTTTATTAGGTTTCTGTGGGAGAACGATTAGAGTTTTATTAGTGTTCTGTGGGAGAACGATTAGAGTTATATTAGTGTTCTGTGGGAGAACAATTACAGTTTTATTAGTGTTCTGTGGGAGAACGATTAGAGTTAGGTCAGTGTGTGTAGGAGAACAATTAGAGTAATATTAGTTTTCTGTGGGAGAACGATTAGAGTTTTATTAGGTTTCTGTGGGAGAACGATTAGAGTAATATTAGGTTTCTGTGGGAGAACGATTAGAGTATTATTAGTGTTCTGTGGGAGAACGATTACAGTTTTATTAGGTTTCTGTGGGAGAACGATTAGAGTTAGGTCAGTGTGTGTAGGAGAACAATTAGAGTAATATTAGTGTTCTGTGGGAGAATGATTAGAGTTTTATTAGGTTTCTGTGGGAGAACGATTAGAGTTAGGTCAGTGTGTGTAGGAGAACAATTAGAGTAATATTAGTGTTCTGTGGGAGAATGATTAGAGTTTTATTAGGTTTCTGTGGGAGAACGATTAGAGTTATATTAGGTTTCTGTGGGAGAAGGATTACAGTTATATTAGGTTTCTGTGGGAGAACGATTAGAGTTAGGTCAGTGTGTGTAGGAGAAGGATTAGAGTTTTATTAGGTTTCTGTGGGAGAACGATTAGAGTTTTATTAGTGTTCTGTGGGAGAACGATTAGAGTTAGGTCAGTGTGTGTAGGAGAACAATTAGAGTAATATTAGTGTTCTGTGGGAGAATGATTAGAGTTTTATTAGGTTTCTGTGGGAGAAAGATTACAGTTATATTAGGTTTCTGTGGGAGAACGATTACAGTTTTATTAGGTTTCTGTGGGAGAACGATTAGAGTTTTATTAGTGTTCTGTGGGAGAACGATTAGAGTTTTATTAGGTTTCTGTGGGAGAACGATTAGAGTTAAATTAGGTTTCTGTGGGAGAAGGATTACAGTTATATTAGGTTTCTGTGGGAGAACGATTAGAGTTTTATTAGGTTTCTGTGGGAGAACAATTAGAGTTTTATTAGGTTTCTGTGGGAGAACGATTATAGTTTTATTAGGTTTCTGTGGGAGAACGATTAGAGTTTTATTAGTTTTCTGTGGGAGAACGATTAGAGTTTTATTAGTGTTCTCTGGGAGAACGATTAGAGTTATATTAGTGTTCTGTGGGAGAAGGATTAGAGTTTTATTAGGTTTCTGTGGGGAACGATTAGAGTTTTATTAGGTTTCTGTGGAAGAAGGATTATAGTTTTATTAGGTTTCTATGGGAGAACAATTAGAGTTTTATTAGGTTTCTGTGGGAGAACGATTATAGTTTTATTAGGTTTCTGTGGGAGAACGATTAGAGTTATATTAGTGTTCTGTGGGAGAAGGATTAGAGTTTTATTAGGTTTCTGTGGGAGACGATTAGAGTTTTATTAGTGTTCTGTGGGAGAACAATTACAGTTTTATTAGTGTTCTGTGGGAGAACGATTAGAGTAATATTAGGTTTCTGTGGGAGAACGATTAGAGTTTTATTAAGTTTCTGTGGGAGAAGGATTACAGTTATATTAGTGTTCTGTGGGAGAAGGATTACAGTTATATTAGTGTTCTGTGGGAGAACGATTAGAGTTTTATTAGGTTTCTGTGGGAGAACGATTATAGTTTTATTAGGTTTCTGTGGGAGAACGATTAGAGTTTTATTAGTTTTCTGTGGGAGAACGATTAGAGTTTTATTAGTGTTCTCTGGGAGAACGATTAGAGTTATATTAGTGTTCTGTGGGAGAAGGATTAGAGTTTTATTAGTTTTCTGTGGGAGAACGATTAGAGTTTTATTAGTGTTCTCTGGGAGAACGATTAGAGTTATATTAGTGTTCTGTGGGAGAAGGATTAGAGTTTTATTAGGTTTCTGTGGGAGACTATTAGAGTTTTATTAGTGTTCTGTGGGAGAACGATTACAGTTTTATTAGTGTTCTGTGGGAGAACGATTAGAGTAATATTAGGTTTCTGTGGGAGAACAATTAGAGTTTTATTAGGTTTCTGTGGGAGAAGGATTAGAGTTTTATTAGGTTTCTGTGGGAGAACGATTAGAGTTTTATTAGGTTTCTGTGGGAGAAGGATTAGAGTTTTATTAGGTTTCTGTGGGAGAACGATTAGAGTTTTATTAGTGTTCTGTGGGAGAACGATTACAGTTATATTAGGTTTCTGTGGGAGAACGATTAGAGTTTTATTAGTGTTCTGTGGGAGAACAATTACAGTTTTATTAGTGTTCTGTGGGAGAACGATTAGAGTTTTATTAGGTTTCTGTGGGAGAACGATTAGAGTTTTATTAAGTTTCTGTGGGAGAAGGATTACAGTTATATTAGTGTTCTGTGGGAGAAGGATTACAGTTATATTAGTGTTCTGTGGGAGAACGATTAGAGTTTTATTAGGTTTCTGTGGGAGAACGATTATAGTTTTATTAGGTTTCTGTGGGAGAACGATTAGAGTTTTATTAGTTTCTGTGGGAGACGATTAGAGTTTTATTAGTGTTCTCTGGGAGAACGATTAGAGTTATATTAGGTTTCTGTGGGAGAAGGATTAGAGTTTTATTAGGTTTCTGTGGGAGAACGATTAGAGTTTTATTAGTTTCTGTGGGAGAACGATTAGAGTTATATTAGTGTTCTGTGGGAGAAGGATTAGAGTTTTATTAGTGTTCTGTGGGAGAAGGATTAGAGTTTTATTAGTGTTCTGTGGGAGAACGATTACAGTTTTATTAGTGTTCTGTGGGAGAACGATTAGAGTAATATTAGGTTTCTGTGGGAGAACAATTAGAGTTTTATTAGGTTTCTGTGGGAGAAGGATTAGAGTTTTATTAGGTTTCTGTGGGAGAACGATTAGAGTTTTATTAGGTTTCTGTGGGAGAAGGATTAGAGTTTTATTAGGTTTCTGTGGGAGAACGATTAGAGTTTTATTAGTGTTCTGTGGGAGAACGATTAGAGTTATATTAGTGTTCTGTGGGAGAAGGATTACAGTTATATTAGGTTTCTGTGGGAGAACAATTACAGTTTTATTAGTGTTCTGTGGGAGAACGATTAGAGTTAGGTCAGTGTGTGTAGGAGAACAATTACAGTAATATTAGTTTTCTGTGGGAGAACGATTAGAGTTTTATTAGGTTTCTGTGGGAGAACGATTATAGTATTATTAGTGTTCTGTGGGAGAACGATTATAGTTTTATTAGGTTTCTGTGGGAGAACGATTAGAGTTAGGTCAGTGTGTGTAGGAGAACAATTAGAGTAATATTAGTGTTCTTTAGGAGAATGATTAGAGTTTTATTAGGTTTCTGTCGGAGAAGGATTACAGTTATATTAGGTTTCTGTGGGAGAACGATTAGAGTTAGGTCAGTGTGTGTAGGAGAAGGATTAGAGTTTTATTAGGTTTCTGTGGGAGAACGATTAGAGTTAGGTCAGTGTGTGTAGGAGAACAATTAGAGTATTATTAGTGTTCTGTGGGAGAACGATTATAGTTTTATTAGGTTTCTGTGGGAGAACGATTAGAGTTTTATTAGGTTTCTGTGGGAGAACGATTATAGTTTTATTAGGTTTCTGTGGGAGAACGATTAGAGTTATATTAGGTTTCTGTGGGAGAACAATTAGAGTTAGGTCAGTGTGTGTAGGAGAACAATTAGAGTAATATTAGTGTTCTTTAGGAGAATGATTAGAGTTTTATTAGGTTTCTGTGGGAGAACGATTACAGTTTTATTAGGTTTCTGTGGGAGAACGATTAGAGTTAGGTCAGTGTGTGTAGGAGAACAATTAGAGTAATATTAGTGTTCTGTGGGAGAACGATTAGAGTTAGGTCAGTGTGTGTAGGAGAACAATTAGAGTTATATTAGTGTTCTGTGGGAGAACGATTAGAGTTTTATTAGGTTTCTGTGGGAGAACGATTAGAGTTATATTAGGTTTCTGTGGGAGAAGGATTACAGTTATATTAGGTTTCTGTGGGAGAACGATTAGAGTTAGGTCAGTGTGTGTAGGAGAACAATTAGAGTAATATTAGTGTTCTGTGGGAGAACGATTAGAGTTTTATTAGTGTTCTGTGGGAGAACGATTAGAGTTTTATTAGGTTTCTGTGGGAGAACGATTAGAGTTTTATTAGGTTTCTGTGGGAGAACGATTAGAGTTTTATTAGTGTTCTGTGGGAGAACGATTATAGTTTTATTAGGTTTCTGTGGGAGAACAATTAGAGTTTTATTAGGTTTCTGTGGGAGAACGATTAGAGTAATATTAGTGTTCTGTGGGAGAACGATTAGAGTTTTATTAGGTTTCTGTGGGAGAACGATTAGAGTAATATTAGTGTTCTGTGGGAGAATGATTAGAGTTTTATTAGGTTTCTGTGGGAGAAGGATTACAGTTATATTAGGTTTCTGTGGGAGAACGATTAGAGTTTTATTAGTGTTCTGTGGGAGAACGATTAGAGTTAGGTCAGTGTGTGTAGGAGAACAATTAGAGTAATATTATTGTTCTTTAGGAGAATGATTAGAGTAATATTAGTGTTCTGTGGGAGAAGGATTAGAGTTTTATTAGGTATCTGTGGGAGAACGATTAGAGTTAGGTCAGTGTGTGTAGGAGAACAATTAGAGTAATATTAGTGTTCTGTGGGAGAACGATTAGAGTTTTATTAGGTTTCTGTGGGAGAACGATTAGAGTTTTATTAGTGTTCTGTGGGAGAACGATTAGAGTTAGGTCAGTGTGTGTAGGAGAACAATTAGAGTAATATTATTGTTCTTTAGGAGAATGATTAGAGTTTTATTAGGTTTCTGTGGGAGAAGGATTACAGTTATATTAGGTTTCTGTGGGAGAAGGATTAGAGTTTTATTAGGTTTCTGTGGGAGAACGATTAGAGTTTTATTAGGTTTCTGTGGGAGAACGATTAGAGTTATATTAGTGTTCTGTGGGAGAACGATTAGAGTTTTATTAGGTTTCTGTGGGAGAAGGATTAGAGTTTTATTAGTGTTCTGTGGGAGAAGGATTAGAGTTTTATTAGGTTTCTGTGGGAGAACGAATAGAGTTAGGTCAGTGTGTGTAGGAGAACTAACAAGAACCAGTAGAGGATCCGTCGGTGGAAACTCAGCGAGATCGATGAGTTCTGAACATCGAACAACAAACCAACTTCAGGGATGAATTGCAGGTCAGCGTGAGTCAGATTCAACTGTGTTATCTTCACACTGATGACAGACGAGAGAAAGAGAAAGTATTAATACACATGTTGAGTAGTATTAAAGTATTACTTTAAATATAATGTAATATTAGTACTCAGTGATGGTGTATTGGAAGCGTCCTTCTTTGCCGTTCATCTCTGGCATACTGATGTTACCGAGCTCCTCTTCAACAAACCTCTGGGTCTCAGACTTCACTGAAAACACAAAACACATACTGTAAGAACTTTAACCACAACAAATACTGCTAGTACTACACTACAAACAATACATACTCCTTCAATAAAAATACAAAACAGATGGAGATTAAAGGGTTAATGACACACCCAGATAGCAAAAGTTGTTAACTCAACGTTGAGTTATTGGTTAAGGTTAAAAATTAAGAGGATCAACCTTTTAATAGTTTAAATGTTGAAAAGATGACATTGAATCAACATTGTACTATGGTTAAATTTGACGATTGAAATTCCAACATTTAATCAATACTGTCTCAATATGTGCATGCATTTTTTCAAAAGTAGAGAACTGGGTGAGACACACGAGGTGTCATTCATTCTAAATCCAGCACACTTTGCTGTGGACAGTGGATCGTGATTTTTTTATTATGTGCAAATCTTCTTAAGGTGTGTGTTTGAATGTGGAGGTAAGATAATGTTAGCTTAAACAGGGCACCAGCTAACATTAAGCTAAATATTTATAAAGGCTTATAGGGGTTTAGCTTACATGAAACTTTGCTAACTTAGCTAATGTAGCTAACTAATAAAAAAAAAGCAGCAATGGCTAGAGCCAAAATGAATTTGTGAGATTCTTTGGTTTTAATATGTGCCAGTGATAAAAATGGCAGAACCTAGCATTACTTTGATTATTTCCTTTGTTGGCTAGTCAACATAGATGTAACATTAGTTATGTTGTATTTTGGGTATAGTTCTCAGTTGGAACAGATGTCCGCAGACAGGTTAATGTCTTGTTTCCCTTAGCACTAACGTAACACTTTGCAGTTGGAGTAACGAAAGGGTTTAAGTAAAATTATGAGCAGGCGTCAAAGTCACTCAACTGTCTGGGCTTGTCTAAAATACAGTGGATGTTAAGCATCACAGAAGTTGAACAAGTGTGGCTGGAGCTCAAGGAAGGGTCCAGGTTAACGTGAGGGACCGACTTCGTCACAACACCGGCTCCCCCTGCTCTGGCGCTTTTTCCCTGAAGGGGACTAAAAAAGAAGGAAGGGTCTTTTCATCATCATACCAACAGTCTCATGCTCTGCTCGGGGCCAGTTCTATTGAAGCCTATGGGAGATGCACGGAGAAGCACACTAAAACTCAACATACTGCATCTACGTGTATGACCTTTGATAAAGAAATTCCTCTACCAAATGAAAGAACACACTTCAGAGGATACATTACTGACCCATTTTTACAAATGTACGCATTCCTTTATATGCTGTTGGTCTCCAAATATTATCCAAAGATAATTACAGACAGTCACATAGTGACTCAGACATCAACATTGGTTTGTATAGTACTGTATGTAATGTAAATCTAAATATTGTATATTGAATGATGTTGACACATAAGTGAAATATTTAATAAATCAAGTCATTTCAAATGTTAGATTTTTAAAGATCCCTTCCACTCAAAGAAATGTTGTCCAGCAGTTACTTATATTTATAGTTTCTGGATTATTAATGAAGGAGAAGGAGTAGATGTTGTTTCAGAGATTTTAACAAGATAATTGAACTTTTGTGAAAAGAACATATCAGATTATTATTCAAAGTAGAGCAATGTATATACATGTTAAAACAGACATCCCTAGATTAAAAAAAAAGTCAAAATATAGTCAAGCAAGACTCAAATTTGCGGCTCAGGTTACATCTCTCTGCAAATATATTCCTATAAGAAGCTGGTTACAGTGGCACATGCTTCCAAACTATACTGAAATACAATTATAGCTTTTTGTTTCAACAGGTACATCGAGATCCAGCGCACAGCGACACAACCCTCTTTGTCCCCCACAACAAGCAAATGAAATCACACTAGTCTAATGCTTTGTGTACAAGTTACAGCATTTGCCCTACCTCTAGACTTCTTTAGAGGGAACTACCACCAGTATGATCATGTGAAAGTCAGTGCTTGATCAGGGTTGTAACGGTAAGACAGATGTCGTCTGTGTTAGATAAGTACACAATTTCTGAGGACCATCAAATTCACATTGACGAAGCAATATGCCCATCTCCTCACGAATCTCTCTTATGAAATGCTAATTTAATTTGGACGTCAGTGCATCACCTAGTGGTGTCACAGTCCGATTACTGCATGTTTAGAAAATTCTGTTTTGATATTAATCCTGTTGGTTAAAATGCTGAGTGGTTTTTCATTCATGCCTTTCAAAATGTGTGCAGTGATTAAGGTGCATGAATGTTTGTATTTTATAGATGTAACCACACCGATGCAATGCCAAGGCAAAGACACCAGGCGGCTTTTGAAAGGCAAGAGTCTATTTCAAATTGTGTAATTCTGCGGTAGTAATTTCATTTCTCACTTACTAACAATTCAGTTTTTTCCCTAAGACCTTGCCATCCAGAAAATGACTTCAGTGCTTGCTGAAGTACTAGCGTTGGTAAAGCTGGGTCAAGAGACATACAGTTAGTCAACAATGAATTGGCAGATGCCCCAGTGACCCTGGGTGGTCCTCAGGGACCAGTACCAGCCACTACCTTTTCAGATGTCCCCCATCCAGCTGCCAATTATGAATGAAGAGGACTTTGATTCATTCTTAAGTAATGATTCCACCTCAGTCTGTCAAAAGATGGTCATTTATATATATTATAATAATATGCAGACCTGCTCACATTTCCTCATACAAACAGTTTCTGTATATCACAGCACAGTATAAACTAAATAGGTAAATAGTGTTGCATAGATAAAATGGGTAGCAGCCCTTTCAATATACTTTTACAGCCATTTCAAAAATAAATGACCAAAACCAGACTGCTGGTACATTTTGGAGCAAAATGCAGTTATTGCCTTTTAAACTTCTGACTGGAGTGAACTTGATTCGGCTGGAATATCTGGGTTTGCTCTGTATGTTCATGAAGCGTTCAGTGTGTACGTGGTTCGCTCCATATCATGGTATTGGATTTCTCCAGAATCGTATACTCCACTTTTAACTTAGATGGAAGAGTACATGCTCAAATAAAAATAAACCAAAACAGAGTTGCCACTGACCTCTGCCCAGGTGTGCCACTTTAAGTGAAGCAGACTTAGCAGTTCAGAACATTATCGTTGTCTTTTCATTTTTTACCTTAATCATTCTGTTTAGTTTTTTTTATCTGTTTAGTTTTTTAGCTGCCGCTTGGCGATTTGACCGGAAGATGGCCACCTGGCCTTCAGTGACAGTGAACAAGTGGCTATGTTACGCTCCAGAGCGGGAAGGTGGCATCACACACACACACACACACACTCACACACACACTCAAAAATATGTTGTTGTTCCTAAAGTTGGATGTTCATTATCACTGTACAGAATGGTGAATTTGCCAGAATTAACCCCCCTAACACTAACCCTCCATTTGTAGAATTTGCCACCAGGTGGCTGTTTTCACGAAGATTTTCATGAAATCAAAACTTTTAATATCTGCATTTTGTCAGCAACAGCTGTCATCCCACACTGGATTCTAATGAGGAATCGCAGGAAATTCAATTTTATTTATATAGCGCCAATAATGCAGCGTGTAATTCAGTGTTACTCTTGGTAAGTTTATCCAATTGATATGAGCCTCACTGCTTTTTGTTCACACAGCCGTATCACAGGTGTATTAAGTTTTCTAACCAAACATTTCCTACTGCTGGTAGTTCACATGGAAACCCTTCAACTGGTGTGGCCAGATCTTTAATATAACATTATTGCTTGTTAGTGTTGTTTTCAATTTAATATTCAAAATTAAATCTGAATATTAAAAGTATGTTTTCTGTCAGATTTTTCAGTGATTTAAAATGTGTTTTAACATAGTTTCATTTGTTTATTTATTTTGAAACATGTGCAAAGGTAATTTTGAACAAGCTAATTTATATCTGCCAACAAGACATGGTTTAGTGTTTGTTTGGACCACTTCATATAGAGTACAGGGATGTTGTATTTCTGAATTTCAAAGGTTTGTGTGTGAGAGGTCGAGAGAGAGAGAATGCAGCAAAGGGCCACATGTAGTTAAATGCAGCTGCAGACGGACTTCTAAGTCACGGTTGAATCAGTATTGATTCTTTGTCAGTTATGGTTGAAAATCTGATGTTTATTAAACATCAATCATAACGAGCGTTTTCAATTTGGTTTCAATGTCGGGTGTCAACAGAGATTCAATACTTCTGCCTGACGACATTTAAATGTTGTTTAAATGCTGTCACTGATGTCATTTAGCCTTCCTGAAGTCTTAACTAGTTCCAGTCAAATGTTTATTAAACCGACCGGTTTAGTAAATCACAGGTTTTAGACTAACGAGCAAAAACTGAGAACTGCAGGAGAACAGAGGAACTGCTTTATGTTTACATAGGTTTAATATGGATTATAGTTTAGATCTGGATCATAAATCTGTTCAGGTCTTAGTTTACTTCTGGATTATAATTACATAATCATATACTTACACATCTCCAGTCCTTTGTCAGTGATGCGGATTTTGCAGCCAGCGGGTTGGGCAGCAGCAGCCATGATGGAGGACACCAAAGGCAAAAGGAAGAGGAGGGACAACTGACAGGAAGTCATCCTGAGCCAGAACATGCCAAGCTGAAACACAGAAGAAGCAGCAGCAGTTTAAAATCCTGGATTAGAGGCTGGACTCAGTTGGTGTTTTGTCTCTGTGTTTTCAGGCTGGTTCTGAGGTTCTAGGTTAGGTCTTTGTCAGATCATCTGCTCTGTGCGTTCTAACGTTCAGCATTATGGCCTTTAAATAATCCTGGAGAGCCTTCTTGTGGACAAATAATGCCATTCATTACGTAGTGGTAACTATCAATTAAGACCTCGGCCAATCAGGGAAGGACACCAATAACCTCATCATCCAGCTCTGCAGCTAATTTCTCTGTTTCCATTTGGGAAGTATGATAGTTCACTACATCAGATGTATTCATTATAAGTGTGTGGTAGTGAATAAAGCACCATTTGAGGACGTCTTCTTCTGCAGTTCTTAAGACTTCCTGTGTAACGTTGGTGTTGCAGTGTGTCAAGCAGGGAACAGGGAAAGGACCCAAACGCAGACAGGATGATTTCAATGATTTAACAGTAAAAAAGGCTTACAGGGGATACAGGAAGGAAGTGGACAAAACCAGGGGAGCAGTCCAAACAGGCAAACGTAGAATCCAGGGAACTGGGACAAGTGACCAGTGATCAGAAGAACGGAGGGCTGGAAAGGGGCAGAGCAGGAAACCTCAGGCGGGCGGCCCGAGGGCTGGACAGAAGAGCAGCGCAGGTCTGGAGGGTGACCAGACGAGTAAAGCAACTCAGGAGGCTGGCAACAAAAGTGAAAAGGAAATCTGTGATCGACTCAGGAATGGCTTCCTTCAGACTAGGTATGGCCGACAATTTCCCACGTGCCAGAGCAGTGATTGCCTCTCTGTGGAAGACATTGATAGCCTTACTCCACATCTCCCTGAGGCATGTCAGGTCACAAATGATGATGTGTTCTTCTTCAGAATAGTCTGCTGGGTCCATAATGGTCAGACAGGGAAGGACAACTAGACACAGGTGAAACTAATCAGGACAGGGCAGACAATCAAAACTGGAGGGAAAAGAAACGAAAGACAGGAAGTAAAACTACAAGACACATGAGGGAAGGAGAATATTTCAAAATAAAACAGGAAATAACCCTCAAAACCACAACAATCGGAGGTCTTAAGATTGAGCTCACTAACCAACGCCTCCTCTGTCACACACTGCTGAAGGTTTAAATTTACTCTTAGTTTCGTCTTCCAGGAATTCCCTGTCTCATAACACACAGCACAGCACGTAATGGGTTGTTTGGACCCTGAGCAGTGACTCACAGTCTCCCTCACAATCTGAACCTGTCCAGAGAAAAACTGTTCGCTGGTGTAAAGAGGAAGCTGCAGCAGTGTACTGAGGTCAGAGGTCACAATGAACAAACACATCTAAGGGTTTTGGTTCCTCCTGTTGTTCCACAGATCACAGCTGAACACATTCTCAGACTGTCAGACTGTGTCGTCCATATAAATAGTGAACTGCAACTTGAACTGCAGTAACCTCTATTACAACACTCCATCCTCCCCCTTCTCCCCCTCCTCTCTGTCTCTTTACTCTCTCAGCAGCCTCCCAACCCTCCTGACCTTGTTTTTTCTCTGTAAAACAAACTGAACTGATAAATCTGAGCAGAAAAACAGTCAGACAGGAAGAGAAGCTGAGTGACCGAGAACTCGGTTTAAACTCATCTGTAAATCTCTCACTGGGATTTTATTAGTGATTATAGTGGAAAGTGATTTTTACTGGTTTCTTTTAGGAAAAAGTCTTTATTTTATATCTGAACTGTTTTACAAACTTCAACTTTGCTCTTCAAAGCATCAAGAGGAGCCATTTCACTGTCTCATTAACTTACACTGTCTCTGACACTTTAACTGCTTTCACCATTTACATTTCTGCACAGCGGTCCATGCAGACCCTCACAGACTTGAGCATTGATTATGATCAATTATTTTAAACGTCAGTATATTTGAATACACAGCAGAGCTACTGTCATTAACCTGAACCTTATGTTAATTTAGTAAGACAACATTGCAATTATTAAACTAATGATTTCATCTACAGCAGCTTGTTAATGACTGCTGGTTAATGTGTCGTGTTTAAATCACTGTTTCATCCTCATTCAGCAGAATCAGAAAAATATGTAAATGAGAACAACTTTATGTTGAATTCGGCTGCATTAAGACACAGTGATCAGAGAGAGCAGGGCGAGACTGTCGAAGGTGTAATGGGCTGAAACTCCTGCAAGTCCACTTTGCTGAGTTTGAAGGTTTATCAGACAGCAAAACTCTGTACAGATGTTAATAATACTCAGACAGGTTTTACAACTTTGGCAAGTTATAACAGTGGCAACTACTTTCATCATGACAGTCGTGAGGTAAAGATACAGCTGAAATAGGGTGTTCATGTTACAAAATAATCTACTGGGAATGTGAGCTTCCTTGTAGGTGATTGGCTAATGCAGTGTCTTAGCAGATGACATCACGTTGTGTTGCAGCAAAAGTTAAGCCTGGTTCGACTTATTTGCCCTGAGTTGTTTTGTTTTTTTTGCTGGAACCCTGTAATGCCACATGACTGCTGCGGTTTTTGCTAGCTGCTGGTGATGTGTTAGTGAGAAGCCACGCTTTCAGGCAGCTTTCCCTTATATTGTGATGTAATCCTCTCCGAAATTAGCCTCATCTCTTTGTTCATTGTTAAGAGAAACCGCTGAAACAGTGTAGACGCAGTGTCACAAGTTAACTTGTTGGTATTATTCAGACTGTACTAACCAGGTGGCCGGGCGACCTGAACACACAGAATACACAGACAACAGTCCAGAGTACATAGTGGGGAAGTGATTAAGAACGTTTGCTTAGTAACAATTCTTTTATGTTAATTATTGGATCAAATCCCGAATGCTGCTGATATTTTCCACACAGAGTGCGAATGACACAGTGACACTATACGTGCCACATCTCACCGGCATCCTACTGGCAAAACCAGCGTGGCAGTTACCGTGGCAACTCGCCAGTGGGCGAGTCAGGTGCTGCTAACAGCGTGGCAGTTACCGTGGCAACTCGCCAGTGGGCGAGTCAGGTGCTGCTAACAGCGTGGCAGTTACCGTGGCAGTTACCGTGGCAGCTGGAGCTTAAGGGCCATCACTTGCTGTCACTTTTTGAGCCCTGCTATAAAAAGTTCCAAACAACATGAAAGTCATTCCTGTCTTTAACCCTGAAAATAACGTGTGTGGCAGGTCTCTCATTATACACTGTAAATTAAGGGATGGCTTTCATGTTATTTGGTCACTTTTAATGTCTTTTTACCCTTAAACCACACAGCTAATCCATTAATAATACTATATTAGTTCCCACTAACTTATCCATTAATTATGGTTTTAACATCCTATTAAAGATATCTCAATTAGATTAATTGATGGGTGAATTGATGAGATAACTTGTGTTATGAATTGGTGCTATATAAATAAAATTGAATTGAATGAGATTTTAAGGATTCAGTGTCATAGAGGTCAGAGGAACACTGCTGTCTAAAATATCACTGTAGCATTAAGATTTATTTTTACAGGACCTGAAAGATCAAACAGGACACATAAAGAGGACTGTAGCCTGTTTCTGACATGAACCCCTTTATCTAATCTGATGATAATTTAACAGGTTGGTCTGAATAAACAAATGAGATCGTCAGTCTGACGGTTGGACCTGAAACACACGCGCACGCATGAATTATCAGGTCTGAAGCTTCAAACAGCCTTTGAATAGCAGAAGGTCCTCACAAATACAGACATACAGGACCACACACACACTTAGTCTGTAATCTGTGCGTTTAATTACGGCTCAGTGACGACAGCCAATCACCATCCAGCAGCTGCAGCACCCACATCTGGTTAACCACTAACTGCTAACTGCTAACCTTTAATTAAAAAGCTTCAGTTCAAAGAGAAGAAGATTTAGACTCCACACCCAGTCTGACCTCTGACCTCTGACCTCTGACCTCAGGTCTGTCAGAGAGACAAAACTACATTATTCAGCACTGACTTTATACCTTAAACTGCAAAGTGTTTCATTAAATGAAGTATATAATTTGTCTCAGGTCTGTTTGAAACATCTGAAGCTGCTCAACCTTCCTCCCAGATGCATATTCTTCATATACTGTATGTTACAGTCTTTCTATAATTAATCCTGATTGTCCATACTGTAACTTTACAATGCTGGTCTATTCCTGCGTGTCTGTCCTGGGAGAGGGATCCCTCCTCGGTTGCTCTTCCTCACGTTCCTGCCATTTTTTCCCTGTTAAAGAGATTTTCTTTATCTGAATCGAAGGACAGAGGGGGTCGTATGCTGTACAGATTATAAAGCCCCTTGAGGCAAATTTGTGATTTGTGAGATTGGGCTGTATAAATAAAAATTGACTTGACTTGACTTGAAACAGTAACTCTATAAAGCCATTTAAATCAGCTCCACCATATACAACAATAAAGTACTGTGACACGTTCATTCTTCAGTGACAATAATTCAGTATCATATTAAATATTATATCATTCTGTATAGTGAGTACTTTTTACTTTTGATCATTTAAGTACATTTAGCTGACAATACTATACTATATAATAGCACTATATAAAGTATTCATACACTGTGGATACCTTTACTTGTGGATACAGTAAATGATCTGAGTACTTCTTTCACTGCGGACACACAGTAATCTGATCAGTCATGAAGTATCAAAACATGAAAATACTTCTAAATAAAGTGACAGCTGAAGGGAGGCAAAGATACTGCAGGAGGTGGATCTGAGACAGAAACCTCCCTCCTCCTCAGAGTCCTAACTCCGTCAGGTCTGAACTCACAGACATGAAACTCACATTGAATCGTTCAGTGCGACTCACACGTCCAGAGGACGTCATCGTCTCTGACGTCCGTCCAGAATAAACCTCATGAATCCACTTAGACAGCAGAGAAGAAAGCGGCTGCAGAACCTGCCTGAGAATCCTGCTGTTTCTAAGTTTCCTTCAGTCTCACAGTGATCCAGAGACGGCTGTCTGTCCGTCCACGGGTCCACTGCAGACAGGAGCTGCTGACTGCTGGTTCGGCTGCTCTAATGGGACAGTCTGACTACATGTGAACAAGTAACGTCTCTGTAGAGAACAGCAGCACCGACCTGCAGCTGACATCACAGCAGACCATCTGATGAGCTGTTATCATGTTGGTTCCCAAACAGGCCGATGTGTTGGTCTCAGCATGTTTCCATCCATCAGATTAGCAACAATATTTCTGACTTCCACCATTTTCACACAAAAGTCAAATTTCACACTGAGCTGCTAAAATGCAGCAGAAGGAAAAAACTCAGAGATCCACTTTAAAATACAAGTATGGGATTTAAATGACAGGAGGAGCAGCCAGTTCACAGAGAAAATGGAGGCCATGGTGGCTGTAATTATTACTGAGTATACTGCAATATACTTTATGTACTGTAATATACCCTAATATACTTTAATAGACTCTAATATACTACTCACCTGTCCATGATGAGACGCTCTGTCTGTCTGCCTGTCTATCTGTCTGTCTGTCTGTCTGTCTGTCTGACTGGTTTCAGTAACAGTTGAACTCTGAATGTCTGAATGATGAAACTCACAGATCAGCAGGCTGAAAGAGGAGGCGCTTAGATCAGATGGTTCCAGCAGGTCAGGTTCTGTTGGTTCTGTAGTTGATGTCTGAAGTTGTTCTGTCTCTGTTCACACTGACTGTCTCTCTCTGAGTGCAGACTTTTATCCTGAGGACCTGACTCCTCCCCCCTTCCCCTTCCCCTTCCCCCTGGGATTTCTTGTCCTTTGTGAGAAAGAGTGTAGGTTTTCTTTCAGAAGTGAGGGAGACTCAAACAAATATATATATGCACACACACACACACATACACACACACACACACACACACACACACATACAGTATATTTGTATGTGTGTGTGTGTGTGTGTGTGTCAATCTAGCAAATGAGTATATATGATGAAACTGGCTACTGCTTTCTGCAACTGCAACTTCACTGATGATGTATGATATGTGATATGTGATGTATGATATGTGATGTATGATATGTGATGTATGATATGTGATGTATGATATGTGATGTATGATATATGATATGTGATGTATGATATGTGATGTATGATATGTGATATATGATGTATGATATGTGATGTATGATATGTGATGTATGATATGATGTATGATATATGATATGTGATGTATGATATGTGATGTATGATGTATATGTGATGTATGATATGTGATGTATGATATGTGATATGTGATGTATGATATGTGATGTATGATATGTGATGTATGATGTATGATATGTGATGTATGATATGTGATGTATGATATGTGATATGTGATGTATGATATGTGATATGTGATGTATGATGTATGATATGTGATGTATGATATGTGATGTATGATGTATGATATGTGATATGTGATGTATGATATGTGATGTATGATGATATGATATATGATATGATATGATGTATGATGATGTGATGTATGATATGTGATATGTGATGTATGATATGTGATATGTGATGTATGATGTATGATATGTGATGTATGATATGTGATGTATGATATGTGATATGTGATGTATGATGTATGATGTATGATGTATGATGTATGATATGTGATGTATGATATGTGATGTATGATATGTGATGTATGATATGATGTATGATGTGATATATGATGTATGATATGTGATGTATGATGTATGATATGTGATATATGATGTATGATATGATATGTGATGTGATGTATGATATGTGATGTATGATGTATGATATGATATGTGATATGATGTATGATATATGATATATGATGTATGATATGTGATATGTGATGTATGATATATGATGTATGATATGATGTATGATATATGATGTATGATATGTGATGTGATGTATGATATATGATATGTGATATGTGATGTATGATGTATGATATGATGTATGATATATGATATGATGTATGATATGTGATGTGTGATATGTGATGTATGATGTATGATGTGATATATGATGTATGATATGATGTATGATATGTGATGTATGATATGTGATGTATGATATATGATGTGATATGATGTATGATATGATATGTGATGTATGATATGTGATGTATGATATATGATGTATGATATGTGATATGATGTATGATATATGATATGATATATGATGTATGATGTATGATATATATGATGTATGATATATGATGTATGATATATGATGTATGATATATGATATGATGTATGATGTATATGTGATGTATGATATATGATGTATGATATGTGATGATATGATGTATGATATGTGATGATATGTGATGTATGATGTATGATATGATATATGATGTATGATATATGATATGTGATGTATGATGTGATATATGATGTATGATATGTGATGTGATATGTGATGTATGATATATGATGTATGATATATGATGATGTATGATATATGATATATGATGTATGATGTATGATATGATATGTGATGTGATATATGATGTATGATATGTGATATGATATGTGATATGATGTATGATATGTGATGTATGATGTATGTGATATGTGATGATATGATATATGATATATGATGTATGATATGATATGTATGATGTGATGTGTGATATGTGATGTATGATATATGATGTGTGATATGTGATGTATGATATGTGATGTATGATATGTGATGTATGATATGTGATGTATGATGTATGATGTGTGATATGTGATGTATGATATGTGATGTATGATATGTGATATGTGATGTATGATATGTGATATGATGTGATGTATGTATGATGTATGTATGATGTATGATGTATGATATGTGATGTATGATATGTGATGTATGATATGTGATATGTGATGTATGATGTATGATGTATGATATGTGATGTATGATGTATGATATGTGATATGTGATGTATGATGTATGATATGTGATGTATGATATGTGATGTATGATGTATGATATGTGATATGTGATGTATGATGTATGATATGTGATGTATGATATGTGATATGTGATGTATGATGTATGATATGTGATGTATGATATGTGATGTATGATATGTGATGTATGATGTATGATGTATATGTGATGTATGATATATGATATGTGATATATGATATGTGATGTATGATATGTGATATGTGATGTATGATGTATGATATGTGATATGTGATGTGTGATGTATGATATGTGATGTATGATATGTGATGTGTGATATGTGATGTATGATATGTATGATGTATGATATATGATGTATGATATGTGATGTATGATATGTGATGTATGATGTATGATGTGTGATATGTGATGTATGATATATGATGTGTGATATGTGATGTATGATATGTGATGTATGATATGTGATGTGATGTATATGTATGATATGTGATGTATGATATGTGATGTATGATGTATGATGTATGATATGTGATGTATGATATGTGATGTATGATATATGATATGTGATGTATGATATGTGATGTATGATGTATATGTGATGTATGATATGTGATGTATGATATGTGATGTATGATGTATGATATGTGATGTATGATATGTGATGTATGATATGTGATGTATGATATGTGATGTATGATGTATGATATGTGATGTATGATATGTGATATGATATGATGATGTGATATGTGATATGTGATGTATGATATGTGATGTATGATATGTGATGTATGATGATGATATGTGATATGATGTGTGATGTATGATATGTGATGTATGATGTATGATGTATATGTGATGTATGATATGTGATGTATGATATGATATGATATGTGATGTATGATATATGTATGATGTATGATATGTGATGTATGATATGTGATGTATGATATGTGATGATATGTGATATGTGATGTATGATGTGTGATATGTGATGTATGATATGTATGATGTATGATATGTGATGTATGATGTATGATATGTGATGTATGATATGTGATGTATGATATGTGATGTGTGATATGTGATGTGTGATATGTGATGTATGATGTATGATATATGATGTATGATGTATGATATGTGATGTATGATATGTGATGTATGATATGTGATGTATGATATGTGATGTGTGATATGTGATGTATGATATGTGATGTATGATGTGTGATATGTGATGTATGATGTATGATATGTGATGTATGATATGTGATGTATGATATGTGATGTATGATATGTGATATGTGATGTGTGATGTGTGATATGTGATGTATGATGTATGATATATGATGTGTGATATGTGATGTATGATATGTGATGTATGATGTATGATATGTGATGTATGATGTATGATATGTGATGTATGATATGTGATGTATGATATGTGATGTGTGATATGTGATGTATGATATGTGATGTGATGTGTGATATGTGATGTATGATGTATGATATATGATGTGTGATATGTGATGTATGATATGTGATGTATGATATGTGATGTATGATGTGATATGTGATGTATGATGTATGATATGTGATGTATGATATGTGATGTATGATGTATGATATGTGATATGTGATGTATGATGTATGATATGTGATGTATGATGTATGATATGTGATGTATGATATGTTATGTATGATGTATTATATGTGATGTATGATGTATTATATGTGATGTATGATGTATGATATGTGATGTATGATATGTGATGTATGATGTATTATATGTGATGTATGATGTATGATATGTGATGTATGATATGTGATATATGATGTATATATGTGATATATGATGTATGATATGTGATGTATGATATGTGATATGTATGATGATGTATGATATGTGATGTATGATATGTGATATATGATGTATGATATGTGATGTATGATGTATGATATGTGATGTATGATGTATGATATGTGATGTATGATATGTGATGTATGATATGTGATGTATGATGTATGATATGTGATGTATGATGTATGATATGTGATGTATGATATGTGATGTATGATGTATGATATGTGATGTATAATATGTGATGTATGATGTATTATATGTGATGTATGATGTATTATATGTGATGTATGATATGTTATGTATGATGTATTATATGTGATGTATGATGTATTATATGTGATGTATGATGTATGATATGTGATGTGATATATGATGATATGATGTATATATGTGATGTATGATGTATGATGTGATGTATGATGTGATATATGATGTATTATATGTGATGTATGATGTATTATATGTGATGTATGATATGTGATGTATGATGTATTATATGTGATGTATGATGTATGATATGTGATGTATGATATGTGATATATGATGTATTATATGTGATGTATGATGTATTATATGTGATGTATGATGTATGATATGTGATGTGTGATGTATGATATGATGTATGATATGTGATGTATGATGATATGTGATGTATGATGTATGATATGTGAAATATGATATGTGATGTATGATGTATTATATGTGATGTATGATGTATGATATGTGATGTATGATTTATGATATGTGATGTATGATATGTGATGTATGATGTATATGTGATGTATGATATGTGATGTATGATGTATGATATGTGATGTATGATGTATGATATGTGATGTATGATGTATTATATGTGATGTATGATGTATGATATGTGATGTATGATTTATGATATGTGATGTATGATATGTGATGTATGATGTATATGTGATGTATGATATGTGATGTATGATGTATTATATGTGATGTATGATGTATGATATGTGATATATGATATGTGATGTATGATGTATTATATGTGATGTATGATGTATGATATGTGATGTATGATTTATGATATGTGATGTATGATATGTGATGTATGATGTATGATGTATATGTGATGTATGATATGTGATGTATGATGTATGATATGTGATGTATGATGTATGATATGTGATGTATGATATGTGATGTATGATATGTGATGTATGATGTATGATGTATATGTGATGTATGATATGTGATGTATGATGTATGATGTATATGTGATGTATGATATGTGATGTATGATATGTGATGTGTGATGTATGATATGTGATGTATGATATGTGATGTATGATATATGATATATGATGTATGATATATGATGTATGATGTATGATATATGATGTATGATGTATGATATGTGATGTATGATATGTGATGTATGATATGTGATGTATGATGTATATGTGATGTATGATATGTGATGTATGATGTATGATGTATATGTGATGTATGATATGTGATGTATGATATGTGATGTGTGATGTATGATATGTGATGTATGATATGTGATGTATGATATGTGATATGTGATGTATGATATGTGATGTATGATGTATGATGTATATGTGATGTATGATATGTGATGTATGATATGTGATGTGTGATGTATGATATGTGATGTATTATGTATGATGTATATGTGATGTATGATGTATTATATGTGATGTATGATGTATGATATGTGATGTATGATGTATGATGTATGATATATATGTGATGTATGATATGATGATATGTGATGTATGTGATGTATGATGTATGATATATGATGTATGTGATGTATGATATATGATGTATGATATGATGTGATATGTGATGTATGATATGTGATGTATGATGTGTGATGTATGATGTATGATGTATGATATATGATGTATGATGTATGATGATATGATGTATGATGTATGATATGTGATGTATGATATGATATGATATGATATGATGTATGATATGATGTATATGTGATGTATGATGTATGATATGTGATGATATGATGTATGATGTATGATGTATATGTGATGTATGATATGTGATGAGTCTAACCCATGTCCTGTTTCCCCACAGTCCTGTCTGCTCTGTCCCCAGCCCCCCGTTTCGTCTCCTCAGCCCTGCCCTGGACCCCCCCTTTTCCCAGCCTCCAGTCCTCTCTCCAACCCCAGTTTCTCAGCTACCAGCCCAAGCTTCCCCAGGCTTGCATTCCCTTTTCCCAGCCTTTAAAATAAATACCTTTTTCTATCATATCCCTATCTCCCAAAGTGATGCCTCTGGTGACTGGTGATTTCCAATCTAATAATATTCTTCTATGAGCTAAGAAGTCGGCGAAAGCTTCTTTCTTATAGCTTAATAAGAACAACTTGTGTACCAAAAAGATTGCCCTTGTTATGGTTTTGGGTTTGTGTATAGTTATTTCCTGTTTTATTTCGAAATACTCTCCTCCCCTCATGTGTCTAATAATTTTTCTGTCTTTCATTTCTTTTTCCCTCCAGTTTTGATTGTCTGCTCTGTCCTGATTAGTTGCATCTGTGTCTATTTATGTTTCACCTTTTGTCTCCCTCACTAGAGTATTTAGTCCATATGTCTTCCCTTTTTCAGTTGGCAGGCCGTCTGCGTTGGATCCCGTCGTGCCTCTGTTTCTCCATGTGTTCCTGCGTTTGCCCATTGTTCTTACATTCTTTTATGGATTTTTCTTTGTTGGATTTTTACCTGGATTGTCAGCCACCCTCTGTTGTGTTTCTGTAAGTAAAGTCATCTTTTGTTTTTTTTACCAGTCCCTGTGTGTTGTCTGCTCTTGAGTCCACCTCCTGAACTAAACTTAACAGCCCTTGACGCAGCGCAGAAAGGGCTGTTAAGTTTAGTTCAGTATTGAAGCGTTCAATACATAATATTTTACATAAATTATGTATTGAAAGCTTCAATACTTCATTCAAAATTTCACAAATGGATGAGTAGAAGTCTCTCCAATTCCAAAACATATGGGCCATGTCTGCTTTAGCAGTGTGACAACTCTTCTCATCAACATTTCCATAAGTCACAGTGCACCTGTTCACACAGTGGGCATACAAACATTAATACACAGTATATGGAACTTTTGAGTTGCACTTGGCCCCGTAGTTCTGTGCTTTCTCGTCTCTCTCCTATCTCCTTCTGTCGCTTTCAGCAGGTATTTCTGCCTCCGGAGCTGCAGAGTCTGGATCTGTGGTTGTGGGCCACCTGCTGCCCCCGTGTTCCTGCAGAGTCTGGATCTGTGGTTGTGGGCCACCTGCTGCCCCCGTGTTCCTGCAGAGTCTGGATCTGTGGTTGTAGGCCACCTGCTGCCCCCGTGTTCCTGCAGAGTCTGGATCTGTGGTTGTGGCCACCTGCTGCCCCCGTGTTCCTGCAGAGTCTGGATCTGTGGTTGTGGGCCACCTGCTGCCCCCGTGTTCCTGCAGAGTCTGGATCTGTGGTTGTGGGCCACCTGCTGCCCCCGTGTTCCTGCAGAGTCTGGATCTGTGGTTGTGGCCACCTGCTGCCCCCGTGTTCCTGCAGAGTCTGGATCTGTGGTTGTGGGCCACCTGCTGCCCCCGTGTTCCTGCAGAGTCTGGATCTGTGGTTGTGGCCACCTGCTGCCCCCGTGTTCCTGCAGAGTCTGGATCTGTGGTTGTGGGCCACCTGCTGCCCCCGTGTTCCTGCTCGATAACGGCTGCTACAGTTGTTGTTATTGGCTCTGTTACTAATACTGTCATTATTATACCTATATCTGTCATTCCTATTATTACTCATTTATTAATATTAACACTATAATTACTATTCTACTATATAAAAATAAATAAATAAATTCTACGTGGTCTTTGCATTGTGCCAACCCTATCCCCTAGACCTGCTCTGTAGGAAAAGCGCAATGAGATAACTTCTGTTATGAATTGGCGCTATATAAATAAAACTGAATTGAATTGAATTGGTTCCATCGACTCTACTCTGTGCACATTCCCAGGCCAGGTCAGGTATTTCTATTCCAAGTTCTTCATCCCCTTCCATTCCGATCTTATGTAGTGACCCTTTTTTAAGGGAGATTATTATATTTGATATGTTTGAAATTTTGCCTATTCGTTGCACCGAGATAAATACTGTCTCAGCCAGAGGCTGACGGTAAGGTGGCAAAAGTTGGACTCAAGGTTTGGATAAAGTGACAGACTTGGAAGTATCAGAATGGATCTGATTGTTTCAGTTTAAACTTTTTCGAGAGGGAACTGAAACTGGCAAATAGACCATCGATGTAAAAATCCTCAAAGTTGCTGAGACCAACTCTTTACCCCTTTAAATGTATGATCCGATTTGGCTGCAGCAAATAGGTGATTATTGCAGATGTGGCTTTGCATTGAGAAGTCTGTAAGTTTAAATCTTCTTCTGAATTGTGTCCATACTTTAAAGAGAGTTTATGAGAGGATCAACATGTGAAGTTGTTTTTGTTCCTTAAACTGAACGAATCACAGAAGTAACAAATGAAAAAAGGTTGATTATTTCAAGAAGGAAACCTGCCTGTTAGCTCAGAGGGCAGAATTAGCTGTTAGCATCTAGTGAGCTGCTCAGAGACCTGGATTTTAATAAGGTGGTGGATATTTTTACACTGTTACTGTGGGTTTAAGGCTGTTTAAACGAAATGTGCAGATGTTTGTCAGAGTGTGATCAATACTTTGCTCATCAGTTTGATGTGTATAGAGTTTCAGTGCAGGACTCTGCTGATGGCTTTGGATGGAAAATGGTTCATGCAGTTAGGTTTACAGACGCCTCCCACTGGAATATGCGTCAAATCAATCAAACATGGCGTGTGGTTTTTAGAAATGCCATCTGTCTATTGATCTATCTATCTATCACATGTAGCTGTTGAACATCTTCAGCAGTCACAGCTTAATCATTATTATTGAACATCATAGTGTCACGGATACACCAGGCTCCACCATCTACTAATCATCCACTCCTGCTCCCCATTAGCAGGATCACAGCCTGCATAAAAGCCCTGCACTCACCTCAGCCAGTGTCCGACCTCGTTTGCAACTAGGACTCCCGTGCTACTCGGCATTACGTCTAGTGCCTTCTCCACACCAGAGAATCTTCCCTCCTACTGACTTCCCCATCTCCATACCTGTACACCTGTACTCTCTGGCTGTAATCCAATAAAGAACCATCTATCTCCATCTCGGTGTCGCCCGCCTGTCTGTCCGTAACACATAGAGATAATCAATGATTTATAGCGTTGAAACAGACTTCCGCTTCACAGTAAACAATCAAATGAACAGAAAAATAGAAAGACCTCTTCACTGTTAATCACGTGACTGATAAAACTGATCAAACAGGTCAGTTTTATTGTTTTGTTTGTTTGTCAGAACACACAGTATGGGGGGGTCTCTCACATCAAAACAATATCGCAGATGAGGTAATGTATTAACGTATTATTCACGGTTGCCGAATTCCTTCCTCACTCTATCATCTGGTGTTTCCCGTGTTTCCCACAGAAGTTAAACCAACTAGAGGGGGTAAAGGGGACCATTTGAAACGCAGAGTTACCTTTTAAATTACAGATTTCTCTGGGTTTGAACATCGCTGGAAACATCTGGGATAATGTAAGTACACAACTCAACAATGTGAGATTTTATAGACAAATGTGTAACAAAAAACTGACTACAAACAATTAATTATTCAGATTCAGTCTGAAGTTTATCTCCTCATGTGGCTTTATAAATCAGGCGATCTGAGGTCTGTGTGAGCTGATACTCTGTGTCTGCATCTGCAGGATTTTTGTATGTAAACATCCTTATACATCATGTTTCCTGTTTGATGACCTTGTCAGGTCGCTGTGAGGTCACTGTGAAGCCACTTCCTGGAAAATGAAGCTTTCCAGGAAGTTCCAGTGTTTAAGGGTCAGCCTGAAAGTCCTCACATGCACAGTAACTGTTTGTTCCAGCTGTTAGCTGTCAGGCTGAATCAGAAACACACACACACACTTAGCTTCACCCCAGTGTTAAAAACAAAACAGGACAAACAGCAGGATTTAAATACATAAAAACAGTGAATATAATAATAAATAAGATAATTAAAATAAACTGCATTCAGCATCATAATTACATTTGACTGAAAGACTTTCCGAACAGTTTTAATGGCTCGTACTCGCCTGTAGCGCCTCCAGGAGGCTAAAAGCCCAAAGTGCAGATGGACGGAAACATCACTGTTCATGTGGAAAGTTTTACTGTTGATTTTTAATTCATATTTGGAACTATAATTTTACAGCTATATTTACTTTTCTCTACTGTTTTAGTTTATTGCTAACATTGATCTTTCTACATGACCACATGTTGAAGAAGAAATAATTAGAACAACAAAGTTTCTAATGAAGTGAACTGATTTAACTATAATATACTGTAAATTCTTCCTCCTATTGTACTGAACTCTTTAATAATCAAATCTGAGGGATCAGGAACAAACAAGATTATTTTCTGTTAAAGTCCCCTAATCAGATTTTGTGCATACTGTATACTGCATACTGATGTGTACACACATCTGGGTACACATCTGGGTACACATCTGGGTACACATCTGTACACACATCTGGGTACACATCTGGGTACACATCTGTACACACATCTGTACACACATCTGTACACACATCTGGGTACACATCTGGGTACACATCTGTACACACATCTGGGTACACATCTGTACACACATCTGGGTACACATCTGTACACACATCTGTACACACATCTGTACACACATCTGGGTACACATCTGGGTACACATCTGTACACACATCTGTACACACATCTGGGTACACATCTGTACACACATCTGGGTACACATCTGTACACACATCTGGGTACACATCTGGGTACACATCTGTACACACATCTGGGTACACATCTGTACACATCTGTACACACATCTGGGTACACATCTGTACACACATCTGGGTACACATCTGTACACACATCTGGGTACACATCTGTACACACATCTGTACACACATCTGTACACACATCTGGGTACACATCTGTACACACATCTGGGTACACATCTGTACACACATCTGTACACACATCTGTACACACATCTGGGTACACATCTGGGTACACATCTGTACACACATCTGTACACACATCTGTACACACATCTGGGTACACATATGTACACACATCTGTACACACATCTGTACACACATCTGGGTACACATCTGTACACACATCTGTACACACATCTGGGTACACATCTGTACACACATCTGGGTACACACATCTGTACACACACATCTGTACACACATCTGTACACACATCTGTACACATCTGTACACACATCTGTACACACATCTGGGTACACATATGTACACACATCTGTACACACATCTGTACACACATCTGGGTACACATCTGTACACACATCTGTACACACATCTGGGTACACATCTGTACACATCTGTACACACATCTAGGTACACATCTGTACACACATCTGTACACACATCTGTACACACATCTGTACACACATCTGGGTACACATCTGTACACACATCTGTACACACATCTGGGTACACATCTGTACACACATCTGTACACACATCTGTACACACATCTGGGTACACATCTGTACACACATCTGGGTACACATCTGTACACACATCTGTACACACATCTGTACACACATCTGGGTACACATCTGTACACACATCTGGGTACACATCTGTACACACATCTGGGTACACATCTGGGTACACATCTGTACACACATCTGGGTACACATCTGTACACACATCTGTACACACATCTGGGTACACATCTGTACACACATCTGGGTACACATCTGTACACACATCTGGGTACACATCTGGGTACACATCTGTACACACATCTGGGTACACATCTGTACACACATCTGTACACACATCTGGGTACACATCTGTACACACATCTGGGTACACATCTGTACACACATCTGGGTACACATCTGGGTACACATCTGTACACACATCTGGGTACACATCTGTACACACATCTGTACACACATCTGGGTACACATCTGTACACACATCTGGGTACACATCTGTACACACATCTGGGTACACATCTGTACACACATCTGTACACACATCTGTACACACATCTGTACACACATCTGTACACACATCTGGGTACAGTGTATTTTCTCACCTACTTGTATAAACACGATAGTTCCATGTTTGTTTGCTTCTTTCAGCTTTGTTGTTGTTGTAACTGATTCCTTGTATGTGTGTGGACATAATGAAACTGATTCAGACCGTCTCCATGGTAACAGCGGCTGCCGTCTTCAGTGCATTTGGTTGTATTAGTTCTTCCGGTCAGCAGGGGGCGCTGTGTTCTGTTCCAGTTCCCCTCATTCACCTGGCAGCCCAGCCCCATGCTGCCTCAGGTTCTTCAGTCAGTACACTTCCATGTGTTCACTGTGTTCACTGTGTACTTATTTGCACCGGGTAGTGTCAGATCAGCTGTTGTGCACTTACCAGAAATGATGATTGGAACCTTTGACCGCTTCTTCTTCTTCTTCTTCTTCTTCTTCTTCTTCTTCTTCTCTTTGATGCTGAATTGAAACCGTTCACGGTACCAAATCATGACAGACTGACAGACTAAATGAACCCAGTAAATACACTGGTGGCTTCAACAGTATAGTGGTACTTAGTGGGAAAAACACAGATTTATAAGCAGCCTAGTCGCCAGAAAAAAACTCATCAAACACAGATAAAGACCAAATTTCAATAACGAGTGAAAACTTTACTCCACTAATTCTTTCACTACTGCTGAACGTTTGCACCATAACTGGTCAAGTCTTGCTCTCCAACGCTGAGGGCCCATCTCCGCTTGTTACTAAGATGGAAGATTTTATCTGGAAAAGGAAACCTCATCTCATTCGGAAAGATTTAATGATTAACAAGCTTACTGTCTTAAACTTTCACGCTTTTAAAATTAAGTGGATCAAAAGGTACTCGTGGAAGTTTATTTCAACATATGTATTTGAAGCCTTAGGATTACATTTTTAATGTAATTTTTAATTCCTGTAAAACTCATAAACAGCTAGTCTTATGCTGGTCCTTGGTACATAAGCAGGTTGATAATGGCATACTACTTGTCTATCAATTGTTTAACAGACATATATGTCATATGTTTACTTATATATAATTATATTACTTATATATAATGGATTCTTATCAGAATATAACATTCCTGTACTCCCTAGAGAATTTGCTATTCTGTTGTCTTCTGCAACCAGAGATATTATCCATCACCAGAATTATACATAGGGAATTCAACCCCTTTTTAGTATAAAAACTCATAATAAATGTAAAAGGGAAATAATCCCCAGGGGCACAATTAGTAAACATGCGTCTGTGTTTGTTTGGAAGAATCTGAATATGGCTGTTACCCAGGATTTGTTTTGTTTCAAATAAGCTGCAAGACGTGTCTCTGAAAATATTGCACAGGTGTTAATTAATGTCAATGAATTAATTACTGTAAAATGTGATAAATGCTGACCCTCTTCTTTCCTTCTACCACCACAAAGATGAAATGACAACGCATCTTTTTGTACCTTTAGTGGCCTTAATCTTTTTTAAACTGAAAATTAGATACTCAACTCAAAATAGAATTTATTTTATTTGTTTGTTTTTGCTGATTAAATTCCTGTCAATGTATGTTATTAATCTTATTTCTTTATTTTAAAAATCCATATACACACCTTACAGTCTTCATGTCCTACTTAAATTGCTGGACACACTGTACAGCACAAAGTGAAGCTGTGGAAACTGGAGCTTTACGTAATGAATTCAGCCTAAAGTTTAGTTTCTGTTCGTCTCTTTCTCTGTATGCATTGCTTCCCTGTGCTGGATGGGTGCTGTTGTAACTTCAACTGTGTAAATAAAGTTGTTGTTTTTTTAAAGGTCCGTAAACCGGAAGCACACCGCTCCCACTTCCTGTTACCGTCAATACACGTGTGAAGAGAAAGCGGCAGAAGACCCTTACAGAACCCGTTTAGAACCGGTCCACAGTCCGTCTAGCGTCCGGTGTTCCGGTACCGGAGCGCAGTCCGCCATGTTGGAGCAGCTGGGTCTGATCGGGACGATCCGGGACGAGGAGGAGAGCCCCGAGGAACCCGACACCGAGTCCGACCAGGAGGTGAGTGTCTCCGGCCACACAGCAGAAACTCTCCCCGGAGAAACGACACTACCAGGCGGAGGTGAACCAGAGCCCGGCTGCAAAACAGCAGATTAACCGCAGTTTGATCCAGAAGGTTTTTAACTCTTTAAGTAAACGAACAAATTCAACCGGTTTTTACAAAGAGAGTCCATAAAGTTATAAAGTGAACAGAGAACCAGCCTCCTGTTCGCCCTCCTCTGTGAAAACCACGAGGAAGAGCTTTACCTGTAAATCTGTATTCACACAATCACATTATAGGATTAGAAATAAACAGTCGGCAACATTTCTCATACTGAATTGTTTCCGAAATATAAAATGACATAATTATCAGGACGGCAGTCTGAGGGGATCAATAACAAAATGCACAATAATCTGATGTTTAGTATATTGTTATATATCTGCTGACACAAAGAGCTGATCTGACATCAGTGATCTAAAATATAAACTGTTTTTAATTTCATGTTACTGTGATTAAAGTGTCACGTGGAGGTTTAAATAAAGTTATATTTGACAAAGATCTGCCACAGAACAACATTACAGGATGTTCATAAAACTCTCCCCTAACCCGCGTCACGGTCAGTATATTCAGTCCTCCAAACCCCAGATCTGCTACTTGTAAGCTGGGGGGGGGGCTGGTGTGTTGTTGTTGTTGTTGTTGTTTATTAATTCTTCTGTGTGTGTGTGTTGTTGTTTATTAATTCTTCTGTGTGTGTGTGTGTGTGTTGATGTTGTTTATTAATTCTTCTGTGTGTGTGTTTCAGGACGAGCCCATCGTCCTGAACAGGAAGAAGAAGTTTGGGAGTCGGGGGGCGAGAGACTTTAACACCGACTTTGAGTTTGGAGAGAGAGACGGGCTGAACCATGACGACGACTGGGTGATGGCCGACATCATGAAACAGCTCAAGAACAAGGTAGAACTCAGCAGAACCTGCAGCAGAACCCTGTTTCCACTGCAGTGTGATGGTTGCTTAGTTAGCTGGTTGGCTGGTTAGTTGGCTGGTTGGCTGGTTAGTTGGCTGGCTGGTTAGTTGGCTGGCTGGTTAGTTGGTTGGCTGGTTAGTTGGCTGGCTGGTTAGTTGGTTGGTTAGTTGGTTGTCTGGTTGGTTGGCTGGTTGGTTGGTTGGCTGGTTAGTTGGTTGTCTGGTTAGTTGGCTGGTTAGTTGGCTGGTTGGCTGGTTAGTTGGCTGGCTGGTTAGTTGGTTGGTTAGTTGGTTGTCTGGTTGGTTGGCTGGTTAGTTGGCTGGTTGGTTGGTTGGTTGGCTGGTTAGTTGGTTGGCTGGTTAGTTGGTTGTCTGGTTAGTTGGCTGGTTAGTTGGTTGGCTGGTTAGTTGGGTGGTTAGTTGGTTGTCTGGTTAGTTGGCTGGTTGGTTGGTTGGCTGGTTAGTTGGTTGGTTGGTTGGCTGGTTAGTTGGTTGGCTGGTTAGTTGGTTGTCTGGTTAGTTGGCTGGTTAACTGGTTAGTTGGTTGGCTGGTTAGTTGGTTGGCTGGTTGGCTGGTTAGTTGGCTGGCTGGTTAGTTAGTTGGTTGGCTGGTTGGTTAGTTGGTTGGCTGGTTAGTTGGCTGGCTGGTTAGTTGGTTGGTTGGCTGGTTAGTTGGTTGTCTGGTTAGTTGGTTGTCTGGTTAGTTGGTTAGTTGGTTGGCTGGTTAGTTGGCTGGTTGGTTGGTTGGCTGGTTAGTTGGTTGGCTGGTTAGTTAGTTGGACGGACGGACGGATGGAGCCATATTGAAGCTTCGGGGCTTGTAACTCAGCAGCACAGTGACTTGCTGGTTTGTGAACTTGCAGCAGCTCGCTGATATTAATTGTTTTAGTTTCGTATGTGAGCACGAAGTCTGCATGAAGTCTGTAACACTCTGAAGATATTGACCCTAAAAATGGCTTCCGGCCTTAGATGGTGCAAAAAACTTTGCAGTTCTCTAAATTCTGCCAAAATATTTTACAGAACTTGTTTGTTTGTCTCAAAAAGCATCTGATTTGACACGGAATGACGCAGGAGTGTTTTAGTTCTCTGAAGTTCTCCTGCAGTGTTTTAGTTCTCTGAAGTTCTCCTGCAGTGTTTTGGTTCTCTGACGTTCTCCTGCAGTGGTTTGGTTCTCTGAAGTTCTCCTGCAGTGTTTTAGTTCTCTGAAGTTCTCCTGCAGTGTTTTAGTTCTCTGACGTTCTCCTGCAGTGTTTTAGTTCTCTGACGTTCTCCTGCAGTGTTTTAGTTCTCTGAAGTTCTCCTGCAGTGGTTTGGTTCTCTGAAGTTCTCCTGCAGTGTTTTGGTTCTCTGAAGTTCTCCTGCATTGTTTTAGTTCTCTGACGTTCTCCTGCAGTGGTTTGGTTCTCTGAAGTTCTCCTGCAGTGTTTTGGTTCTCTGAAGTTCTCCTGCAGTGTTTTGGTTCTCTGAAGTTCTCCTGCAGTGTTTTAGTTCTCTGAAGTTCTCCTGCAGTGGTTTGGTTCTCTGAAGTTCTCCTGCATTGTTTTAGTTCTCTGACGTTCTCCTGCAGTGGTTTGGTTCTCTGAAGTTCTCCTGCAGTGGTTTGGTTCTCTGAAGTTCTCCTGCAGTGTTTTAGTTCTCTGACGTTCTCCTGCAGTGGTTTGGTTCTCTGAAGTTCTCCTGCAGTGTTTTAGTTCTCTGAGTTCTCCTGCAGTGTTTTAGTTCTCTGACGTTCTCCTGCAGTGTTTTGGTTCTCTGACGTTCTCCTGCAGTGGTTTGGTTCTCTGACGTTCTCCTGCAGTGGTTTGGTTCTCTGAAGTTCTCCTGCAGTGGTTTAGTTCTCTGAAGTTCTCCTGCAGTGTTTTAGTTCTCTGAAGTTCTCCTGCAGTGTTTTAGTTCTCTGACGTTCTCCTGCAGTGTTTTGGTTCTCTGACATTCTCCTGCAGTGGTTTGGTTCTCTGACATTCTCCTGCAGTGGTTTGGTTCTCTGAAGTTCTCCTGCAGTGTTTTAGTTCTCTGACGTTCTCCTGCAGTGTTTTAGTTCTCTGACGTTCTCCTGCAGTGTTTTAGTTCTCTGACGTTCTCCTGCAGTGGTTTGGTTCTCTGAAGTTCTCCTGCAGTGTTTTGGTTCTCTGACGTTCTCCTGCAGTGGTTTGGTTCTCTGACGTTCTCCTGCAGTGGTTTGGTTCTCTGACGTTCTCCTGCAGGGTTTTTTTAACTGTGGTCTGTGTCTGCAGAGAACTGCGACTACTCTGGACCAGAAAATAGAGAAAGTCAGGAAGAAGAGGAAAGCTGAGGTGAGTCCACTTTAACTTTCTACTTCCTGTCTGGTCAGGTTCTGCTTCCTGTGTTCAAGGTGGAGTTTGTTTTGATCTGCAGGAGAAATCAGCTGAGAGCGACGCTGCTGAAGGTTTTGCAGGGACGAACCAGGAGGATGAACATGATGAAGAGGAGGATGTGAAGCCTCATGCAGGAGAGGCTGATGGAGGTGATGATGATGAGGTGGAGGAGGAGGATGAAGAAGATGAAGATGAGTTTGACTCGGGTGATGAGGAGATTCTGACCAAATCAGGTGAGTCCAGCAGAGGCTTTTATTTAGATTTCTGACAGGAAGCAGAAACAATTAAATTATTTTGATGGATTCTGATGTTTAAATAACAAGAGACTCAGTAAACTAAGTGAAAATGAAAATAAAACAAACTGCATCTCTGAACAGAAAACTTAATAAAGACTAAACTTTAACATGTAAAACATTTTCACGGTATGACTTCAGTGTTTTTGTTTTGTTGACTTCTGTGGACTGACTTCCTGTTTCCTGTCAGACACCCTGAGAGACAAAGAACGACGGCGGAGGAAGAGGAAGGCGGGAGAGGAGGTGAGGAAGAAGAGTTGATGACGATGCAGGTTCATGCACAGTTTGTACGGGGTTACCATGGTAACAGCTGTGTGTGTTTTCAGGCTCCAGAGTCGTTCTATGAAGATGCGTCTCAGTACAATGATCAGCTGACCTTTGATGACATGAACCTGTCCCGACCCATCCTGAAGGTAACTACGACCTCTGACCTTTTGAGTGTCTCTTAAATCAGTAGGAAAATGACTGGAGTTCAGCTGACTGATGGGCTGGTGAGTATCACTACACCTGCACCAGCAGACCTGAGATCTGTTCCTGCCCTTGCTGCTGGTTGGCCCTCATGTCGCTGTTTCTATGTTGCTTTTTTGGGCTGAACCTGAAGGCCCCGCCACCAAGTGCTCCCCAGTGGGCCCCCCTCCCAGCCCCAGCTCCAGGAGGGGCCCTGGTTTTGTTGTTGTTTGTAACCTCCTGTTGTGTTCCTGCAGGCCATCACGGCTCTGGGCTTCAAGCAGCCGACTCCCATCCAGAAGGCCTGTGTTCCTGTCGGCCTGCTGGGCAAAGACCTGTGCGCCTGTGCTGCTACTGGGACAGGTAACACTGATATACTGGGACCAGTTCATCATACTGGGACCAATTTAAAATACTGGAACCAGGTAGATTAAATAATTCCTCTCTTCTCCTCAGGGAAGACGGCAGCCTTCATGTTGCCTGTGTTGGAGCGTTTGGTTTATAAGCCCAGGGCGTCCCAGGTGACCCGGGTCTTGGTTCTGGTTCCTACCAGGGAGTTGGGGATCCAGGTTCACTCCGTGGCCCGTCAGCTCGCCCAGTTCACCTCCATCACCACCTGCCTGGCTGTTGGTATGACTGCTTACTGACTGTTTACTGTCTTTGTTTGTAAAAATGTAGAATATAGTAGAAACATGCTGGACTCTGGACCTCAGCTAATCTGTCTCGTGTCTCCAGGTGGGTTGGACCTGAAGTCTCAGGAGGTGGCGTTGAGGGCGGGGCCAGACGTTCTGATAGCTACACCTGGCCGACTGATCGATCACCTTCACAACACGCCGAGCTTTGAGCTGACTCACATCGAGATCCTGATCCTGGACGAGGCTGACAGGTAAACACCTGTATTTGAGGAGGAGGCGTCACAGAAAAACTACAAGCTGCCAATAAACACAGCCGGGGAAACTCACCTGTTTGGTTCTATTTTGTGTTTCTGTTTGTTTCTTAGGATGTTGGACGAGTACTTTGAGGAACAGATGAAGGAGATCATCAGGTTGTGTTCTTACAACAGACAGACCATGTTGTTCTCCGCCACCATGACAGAGGAGGTATACACACATACCTGTGTCATGTGACCTGTGTCTCCAGGTGTTTCAGTGTGTCTCATGTGACCTGTGTCTCCAGGTGTTTCACTGTGGGTCATGTGACCTGTGTCTCCAGGTGTTTCAGTGTGTCTCATGTGACTTCTGTCTCCAGGTAAAGGACCTGGCGGCAGTCTCGTTGAAGCAACCAATCAGAATCTTCGTTAACAGCAACACTGACGTGGCTCCGTTTCTGCGACAAGAGTTCGTCCGAATCCGACCAAACAGAGAGGGAGACAGAGAGGCCGTGGTGGCCGGTAGGTACTGATAATACTGCAGTGCCAGTACTAATAACGTAGGACTACTTATGCTGCAGTACCAACACTGGCTGTTGTGTGTTGCGTTAGCTCTGCTGACTCGGACGTTCCAGGATCACGTGATGTGTTTCACTCAGACGAGGAAACAGGCTCACAGACTGCACATCCTGCTGGGACTGATGGGACTGAACGTTGGAGAACTGCACGGAGAACTGAGCCAGAACCAGAGACTGGAGAACCTCAGGTACACACACATAGAACCAGAGACGGTGAGAACCCCAGGTACACACACACAGTAACAGAGACTGGAGAACCTCAGGTACACACACATAGAACCAGAGACTGGAGAACCTCAGGTACGCACACAGAACCAGAGACTGGAGAACCTCAGGTACACACACACACACAGTAACAGAGACTGGAGAACCTCAGCTACACACACACACAGTAACAGAGACTGGAGAACCTCAGCTACACACACACACACACACAGTAACAGAGACTGGAGAACCTCAGGTACACACACATAGAACCAGAGACGGGAGAACCTCAGGTACACACACACAGTAACAGAGACTGGAGAACCTCAGCTACACACACACGCACACACACAGTAACAGAGACTGGAGAACCTCAGCTACACACACACACACACACACACACAGTAACAGAGACTGGAGAACCCCAGGTACACACACATAGAACCAGAGACGGGAGAACCTCAGGTACACACACATAGAACCAGAGACGGTGAGAACCCCAGGTACACACACATAGAACCAGAGACGGGAGAACCTCAGGTACACACACATAGAACCAGAGACTGGAGAACCCCAGGTACACACACATAGAACCAGAGACTGGAGAACCTCAGGTACACACACAGTAACAGAGACTGGAGAACCTCAGGTACACACACACAGTAACAGAGACTGGAGAACCTCAGCTACACACACACACAGTAACAGAGACTGGAGAACCTCAGGTACACACACATAGAACCAGAGACTGGAGAACCTCAGGTACACACACATAGAACCAGAGACGGGAGAACCTCAGGTACACACATAGAACCAGAGACTGGAGAACCTCAGGTACACACACACAGAACCAGAGACTGGAGAACCTCAGCTACACACACACACACAGTAACAGAGACTGGAGAACCTCAGCTACACACACACACACACAGTAACAGAGACTGGAGAACCTCAGGTACATACACATAGAACCAGAGACGGTGAGAACCCCAGGTACACACACACAGTAACAGAGACTGGAGAACCTCAGCTACACACACACGCACACACACACAGTAACAGAGACTGGAGAACCTCAGCTACACACACACACGCACACACACACAGTAACAGAGACTGGAGAACCTCAGCTACACACACACACACACACACAGTAACAGAGACTGGAGAACCTCAGGTACACACACATAGAACCAGAGACGGGAGAACCTCAGGTATACATACTTAAAACTAACTGCTCCTAATAATTCGAAATATGTATTTGTCGTTTTCGTTCTCCTCGTTTACCTCATTCTTTTTGTTCTCCAGGCGTTTTAAAGATGAACAGATTGATATCTTGGTGGCAACAGATGTAGCAGCCAGAGGTCTGGACATCGACGGAGTCAAAACAGTGAGTCACAATAACGTTACCACAGTTACCATTAAGTTACCGTAGAGGTACTATAGGGTTACCATGGAGTTACAGGACCCACAGGTGGTCATTTGAGTGGGTCCACAATAAAATGAGTTCTTTTGACAAATTGTAGTGTTTAGCTCGTGATTGATGTTGATGATGTGGTTAGAATTATGGTTATTCATGTCTGTTGAAAATGTATCTGAAAATTAAACAAATAAAATCCCAAATCTGTAAATACACTGCCGACACACAGCAGCTGACAGGCAGAGGAGGTTATATTATACAGAGAAATGTGGGTTTTTTCTGGGTGAATACATGTTACAAAGGGAAGCTGAAGGGCAACGAGAGTCAAACACCATCGAGCACATCGTGTTTAATTAGGAAAGTAGTTTAAAAACACGCACACAACATGCTGCCGTTAGAAACTGAGTACAATTAGCTGATAATTAGCCTGATCAGCCACCGTCAGTAATCAATACAAACACACATTATTAGACTGTAAACCATTAATCAACCAATAACTAACCGCAGTGAACGTCAGGCAACCTTATCATCCTTTAGCAGTTACCTAGTGTTTCTGTAGTGGTGACAAAACATTGTAGGAGAATCAACTACGTTAATCGGATAATTACACTTTAGTTCACTCGTTGGGGCAACACCCGATATAATCGGGAAAACTGAATTTAATAAAGTTAATTAATTGAAGTAATTAAACTCAGATCAGTAAGTGGATCAGTATCTAAGAAGGATTGAATTCTTGTTCAAAGAAATCCAAAAACTTATTACTGATGAAATGGGGACATTTATTTATATCTAAATGTCTAATAACTGAAGGATTAATAAGGTATAAAGAAAATAACAAACACAACAGATGAAATGATGTTGAGTGATGAAATAAACCTGATCTCGCTGGCAATAGTGAAGTGAGGTATGAGAGCTAATTATACAAACAACTACGAGACACTAACGTAACACTAGGGCAATTATCTTATCTAAAGAGGAATTATATATCAACTTTATCACAGCAGAACCGCGGTTAGCCTACTGTTGGGAAGCGCTGGCAATGATGAGGCGTTTCTGCCGGCTTCCCGACGTGGCGTGCAGAGGAAGTTGCCGCAGTGTCTACCGGAGGCCGCTCCCAGGTGACTCCGTGAGTTGGTCACCGCTGATGAGGTCTCCTGGCCGGTCTGGCGGTCTCTTTCAGGGCCGAAGGTCTGGGCCAAGGCGCTGCTGGCACTGTTCTCTGGGAGATGCAGGATTCGAAGTTTCTTCGGTTCTAACCTTTGGTGTGTTACAGCACAGACGTTGACGTCCAGGCTTCTTTCAGAGAGGCTTTTGTAGGGCCTGTGATGTCACGGCTTGTCGAATAAAATATCTCTGGCTACACTAACTTCTTCAGCTAGGCTTGAGTAACTTTAAAAGGAAAAATAACGTTGCAAAAATCACGAGGCTTAGTGGTAAAGTTACAAAGGATTAAAGTGAAAAGAAACAACTCTCCAGTTTACTACTGAGGCATTAAAGACTTAAAAGGTTAAATTGTGAACGGACTTTAGGCGAGGAAAGGAAAACTTATTAAGAAAATAAAAGATAAAATAAAACAGCCGTTGAGCTCCAGGTCCAGACTTAGGCTGCCATGTCGGTGAAAGTCGTTTTATTCGTGTGCGGAAGGAGGAGGAGTTTCGGGTGTGGAGGACAACTCATGTTGTTCTAACTAGTGAAGTTTTACGTGCAAAATGTCACATACTCAAACATCACTATGGCCATACAATCATGATTTGAGACTAAAAAATAACATTGTGGTTATAAAACATTCAGAGAAAAATTATTCAACCAGCAGCTTTTTCAGCAGATCATTCAGTGAAAAGCACTCGAGGGGCTTTTTGTTAAGAAAATGCACTTATTGGTCTTTAATGTTGGTGCTGTTTGTTTGTTTAGTTTTTTGTTAAGTGATGAGACGCTAACTTAAAAACATTGTTTTGTTTGATGTTATAATAAGAGAAATAAACATACGCACTGAAAAGTTAATTAGATGGTTGATTATACTAAAAACTGAGTCATGCCTTCCAAAAAAGAAAGTGTCAGTTTTATTTTATAGATTGAAAAGAGCATTGAATTTACGTGAAAGCAAACTAGCAATAGAAATGCTGTTCAAAAGCATCTTCCCTTAAAACCCTATTGGTCTTGAGTATTTAAATAAAGTGTAGGTTAAAGCCCTTTTACAACTCGATGGCTGCGTTAGAGAACAGCAGCCGTGGTTACGTGTAGGGTGGTGCTGCAATCTCATAATTTTACATATTGTGTTATTTGTTTAGCAGGCGTCAAGGGCGAATGTGGGGGCCTCCTCTGTAACTTGTTTTACAAGTTGTAGATGGGGAATATGGAAAAAAGGATTATTATTTTTTTGATTAATCCCTGTGTTTTATTGTAAATCCACAAGAGTCAGATTTGAGTTTTGCCAAACCCAGCAGGTTTTCTGACAGATCCTCTAACACATCTGAGACATGATGATAAGACATGCCTCTGTCTCTGCCCGTCTGGTTCTCAGGTGATAAACTTCACCATGCCGTCCACAGTGAAGCACTACGTTCACCGTGTCGGCCGGACGGCGAGAGCCGGTCGCTCGGGACGCTCGGTGTCTCTGGTTGGAGAGTCTGAGAGGAAGATGCTGAAGGAGGTGGTGAAGTCGGCCAAGAGCAGCGTGAAGGCTCGAGTCCTGCCGCCAGGTATGCACACCGGAGAGAGACAGACAGGTGGTCTGAGTGTATGAGCTCTGAGAGAGGGCAGTGTATCCAGTTATTAGACAGAGCTGATGGGTCTGGAATCTGAGTGGCTACACTGAACTGATGTTTTCTGGTGATTTTGAACAGAAAGGAAAAAGATGTTACCTGTTGTAGTTTTCTACAGGTGTGTTGTGACGTAACTCTCTCTCTCTACCTGTTTGTGTGTGTGTGTGTGTGTGTGTCTCGCCTAGAGGTCATCCTGAAGTTCAGAGATCTGATCTCTAAACTGGAGAAAGACATCGAAGCTGTGATGAAGCTGGAGAGAGAGGAGAGAGAGCTGGCTGCGTCTGAGGCCAAGGTACACCTGTACACCGCCGTGGTTACCTACACTGCTCTAATAATGTAGAACAACAAACACCTGCTGTCCTCGGGTGTCTGGTTAAACTGTCACACAGCTGCCAGCCAATCAGAATCAAGAATTCTCACATTTGCATACAAAGCAGAAACTCTCCTGGTTGAATCATCAGTGCAAAAGATGAACAATGAATTGGTAGAAAATACCTGGTACTTTGAGAAAAAGTCAAACGTACAAGAAGACTGTGGACGTCTTGTCAGGTTCAAGATACCTAGAACATTTAAATCATATACAAGGAAAGAAAGACAAAGGCATTAACTTAAGTTTTACTCGAGGAGAGTAAGCATAGATGCATTCAGTTACATCTCCTACTCACTCTGAAGTGCATCCATGCAGCCTCCTCTTTTTTATTCAGTTTAGGAGATTCCCTGTTACATAGTTTTCTAAAGGGTGGGGGAAGTATATACTACTACAATAAGAAAAGAAACAAAGTGGTGTTGTCAGGTCTATCTCGTGAGAGCGGCCTTGATGGCAGCCACAACTCATGAGACCATCTGGTGTGGTGTCAGCCTGCCCTATCGGTATGGCAGGGTTCATTCCTGTTATTCTCACAGACACAAGTTTAATAACACACATACACACACAGCATTGCTGTGTACTTTAAAGGCTACTAAGAACAAAACATAAATGGGATAACTTATGTACATTTTTATTCTAACATTCCCTCCTGTTTATCACATTTTGTTCTCAAATTCTCATATCACTCAATCAGTCTCTTCGCTAGATTTTCGACTGCAAGATCATTTTTATGAGTCTGGCAAAATGTTTACACTCAGAGTGTGTGTTAGATTACTTACAGGGGCGACTCATAGTCACCTGGATCAGGGAACAAATCAGGCCAATATTCTGATTCGTCATCTGTGTTGTCATCGTTATCTCGGTTTTGTTGCAGGAGTGGATACATCTGAGTTAAGCGGTCCTCCATAGGTGCAATTGCTGTGGTGATGAGACGAGTAGACAAAGAACGCAGGCACGGAATACAACAACATCCACATAAGGTCAATATTGCAGCAAAGACTGCTAGAGATATTAGAATTGAGGACACCAAGGTTCGGTATTTCCCAAAAGCATCCAACCAAGAATCCCACATAGTGGCGTCTACACCAGATTGATCTTTCATCTTACCATTCAGAGTTTTCAACCCTTCTATGGCCTTGGTGAGACTGCCATCCGCTGCAGTGTTGTTAGGAATGAAGGTGCAGCATTGCTCTCTGAACATAGCACACACCCCTCCTTTCTCTGCAAGCAACATGTCAAGAGCTATGCGGTTCTGGAAGGCCATCAGTGACGAGAGGAAAGCTGTCCATGAACAGCCTCAAACCCACTCTGTGTCCAATTGCCCAATTTCTGTACGTTATAATGGATGTAATTGATTCGGTCTACGTTTTTGTTAATCGTGCACCACCAACAGAACAGGGACTCAAACTCTGCAGCCACCTGATCTGCTATCTTGTACTCGTCTGGTACGCGCGAGGAACTCCTATAGCGTCTATATATGTAGGATCAGTTTCAGGCGCCAGGAGGAGCGTTTCTGTCTCCACTCACTCGTCATTGTACTGGTTATTTGTGTATACAGAGCGTCAGCTGATATGGGGTACACATTTACTGGTAGCAATAGGGTTACCAATGCACACAATCCTGTATTACCTTTAGGCAATTTGTCAAATAATCTCTCATCCCCACACCACCACCATATGTCAGCCCGAGACACTGGGGTGAAGGGTGTAAAAACAGGAAGTGTAACTGGACATGCTATCTCTGCAAGGCTACCTAAACGAGGTCCCCTACCGGTCAGGTTAATACATGAGAAGTTTCCTGGTGCTACATGTTTAGAGAATAGAGGTTTGATTCTTACGCCATTTGTTACTGGAAAGATACCGTCCCAATAACTGCAATTTGGTCCTGGAACTGTCTTGCTCATGACAGTCAACAGGCATTCAGCTGGAATAGGTGCAGGAACTATTTGTAGTAAGGGGCGGGGGCCCATACACACAACACAGTCGGCTTTAGTTGCATTTGCTGCCTGCTCTACCATTAACAGCCAATTATTGTTTTTCCCTGAGACTCCAGTGGTTACTTGAAACCACTCGTCAGTGTCAGGTCTTTTATTGAGGATCTTTATCTTTACTTTAGTTGTGGACCTAGGCCCCAACGTCAGTCCTGGGACAGGTTGCAAATCTGAGTCTGTTGCGGCAGTGGGTGTTTCTGTAATGTTAGGGCACAGTGCCACATAAGTGCATGGGTCTGTATGACTTGGCCAATAGGCACACAGAGCTAAAATGTAACAAGGTGGATTTGGATAGTTAGGCATCGACGGGGGTTTTTCCAATAATGGATTGACTGTGGTATTAAATCTTAAAACTAAGGAGGGTGAGTTTCCAAGTTTTATCTTTTCTAGAGTTAACACACGTGACCAATATTGTGCCCATGGTCGCCAGCCATAGGAATCGGACCTCCAGGTTTTATCAGTGGTGGCGAAAACCCATCCCCAGTCTATACCTGTTTGTTTAAAACCCACTGAGTTTAAATAGAATGTCCAATCATACCACTCGCTTCCTACATAACCGCCCAACTGAAAGGAGTTCATAGGGATGATTACTGTGCTGATAAAGGTAGTGGTATTGTAGCAAATATAGGTCCTAGACGTCGTTTCTCCGGTCGCATTACATGGATTTTTGGAAGTCGTCAGAACGCTAGTGGGCCGATAATACCCTACTCCGCGTTTTACTCTAGCATGTGGTTGGGTGATACCTTGGGATGAAGTGGGCGGAACATGAGTGCTATTTAGGGAAGTTCCAGGAGCTTCCCATAAGTACCAGGTAAAAAGAAAAATTAATATGAATACAATTGTCACTCCCCAGCACCTAATTGCATCGCTTATCCATCTAGTCGCCATCTTCCCCGAGAGTGTCCTCTATGAGTCTGGTGTCTTGGAAATACTTCACTGACTTTCGAGTCTACTCAGGTTCTACACACCTGAGTCCACTCTATTATCAGACTGTGAGTCACTTTTCTCTGCGGAACTGTCGGAGGAGATGACCTTTTTGCAATGAGTAAGATGTATCCACGTGGATCTTTCAGCTATTTTTATGGCTGTGGGAGTGTTCAACAATACCTGATAAGGCCCTTCCCACTTGGGAGAGTGCCAATGTTTTCTCTTAATGCTTCGTATCAGCACCCAATCGCCTGGTCCCACTAATTGGATCTCCTGTTGAGAAACAGAAGGATTTAATCAGCTTGTTTTCCTTTTTGTTTTTCTAACATTTTTCTCATATAGTCTGCTAGGTTGGTTTCTTCACTCCCATTGATTTTTAAACTGTGGCAGCCTGTGTGGTCTACCAAACAACATTTCGTTATGGAGTTAAACCTGAAGTTGCTGTTATGTTGATGTACATTTTCACTAAATCTATGCACTGAGTCCAAGGTCTCCTTGTTTCTTCAATACATTTCTTTAAACGGTTTTTTATAGTGCCATTCATTCGTTCCACTAATCCTGCACTTTGAGGGTGATATGCGCAGTGGTTTTTTAGATTAATGTGAAACATTATTCCTATCTTTTTGATCAATTGGTTTACAAAATGTGCTCCATTATCACTATAAAGTTTTTCCGGAATGCCATAACGGGGTATTATGTCTTTACATAACGCTTTTGCCACTGTTAATGCGTCTGGGTGTTTGGTTGGAAACAGCTCTACCCATTTAGAGAAGGCATCTATTATGACCAGACAATACTTTTTCCCTTCACTCTGATTTAACTCTATAAAATCCATATGTATTACTTGAAACGGATACTGTGGTGAGGGGAAACACCCTCTTCTAGGTCTTAAGTTTCCCTGAGAATTGTGCTTAGCACAGATCAAGCATGCTCTACAAATGTTTCTGTTTTGAATAAGAGTTAAATCCATAGGTTGTGTAATGTTGTTTTATCTGTCCCACCATCCCTCCTGTTGAGACATGTGTAACACCATGGCTCAATATTGCAGCCCATTTGTATAGGTTGTGTGGAAGGATTGGTTTTTTTCTCTGGTCATACATAGATGTCATTTTGTAGTTGTGCTCCGTGTTTTACCCACAAATCCTTTTCTTTCTGTGGTGCTTGTTGTTGCATGTCTTGGAGTGTTGTATCAGTCATAACAGTGTCCGAGGTCAGCATAAGCACTTTTATCTGTCCCTCGGCTGCTTGTTTAGCTGTTTTGTCTGCAAAGGCATTCCCTAGTGATACTTGATCTGTCCCTGAGGTATGAGCTGCGCATTTACAAACTGCGAGGTGTTTTGGTAACACTACTGCCTTGAGCAGGTTAGATAAAAGGTCTGCATGTGTTACTGGTTTCCTGTGGATGTGATCATTCCTCTATTTTGCCAATACTGTGCAAAAGTATGGACTGTAGCAAAGCATATTGACTATCTGTATAGATAGTAGCGTCTTTATTCTTCATTAATTTACACGCCTCTGTTAGAGCCACTATCTCTGCCGCTTGGCTTGCTGAACCAGCTTCCCCAGGTCTTTCCGCTGCAAGTTTTCATTTTTGTACAGCGAAATATGGGATGGAAGCCACAACCTGTTTAGTGGTTTTAAATTATCTGGTATGATTACACCTGCAACGGCAGTATTTTCTGCATCCGAATAAATGTAATCTATTGTGATTTTAACAGGTGTTGCTCTGTCTAATTTTGCTTCATACTCTGTGTCCGGTCCTGGAGTGATTTTGAACCATAGAGTGACATGCAAATTTCCTTCCTCCATTTTGTCTTGTGGTCTGGAAATAACTTGTCTTCCCTCTGTCATTAATGCAGTTGCAGTGTCGTGTGGGGGTTTATTTGGGACATCTAAAGAATAGTAGTAATAAGGTAGCCCTGAACCTTTTAAGACAAAGATGTCTTCCTGGGTTAGTTCTGCTTTTCTCTTTACCTCTATCCTTCCCTGTGATGTAGGAACAAGAGCTAATCCCAACAAAAACAAAGCATCTCGTCCCAACAGATTTACTGGACACTCTGGGAACATCAAGACAGATATCTGACATGACTGTCCCTCGGATCCCTCAACCAGACTGGCTCAGATTCTTCCACATAAGTCAATTTGCCATCTACTGCTCGTACTGCAATACTGCTATTACTAGATTTAGCCCTAGGGAAACTTTCCTTACAAGTTGTTCTGCATGCTCCTGTGTCACAAAGAAAATCAATTGGTTTTCCATTTACACATAAAGTCACCATCGGTTTCTCAAAATGTACTGCAAGCAAGTCCTGGTAGTTTATTAGAACTTCATGATCACTGACGTCATCTAATCTTGGTGTCTGAGTAGCATTAGCTTCTAGTCATGCTTGTTGTTTATTCCCTGGACAATCTACAGCAAAGTGTCCATCTTTCCCACAGTTCCAACACCCTGCTTCTCTCTGTCTGTTTCTCTGTCCAAAACCTCCTCTGCCTCCTCTCTGTCCTTTTCTATGAAATCTACGCCCTCTATTGTTTCTCCCCCTCTCTCTATTCTGGTCATGGTAAAACACTTCCTCAGTCTCTTCCTCACCAAAAAACGTTCCTACTGTCTTTTCTTTTTTCTTTAGCAACTTTTCTGCGTGCAAAGCATGATTAATGTACTCATCAAGGGTACCAGTAGACAGTCCAATGTAGTGCCTCTGCACCCAGCTTCTGATTGCGTCTTTTGAGCCCGCATGTAAAGCATTTTTCAACTGTTGTCGGTAAGCTCCTTGGTCATTATTATCGTCAATTAGTCCCGAATGGATTTTAAACACTGTAGTCATGCGGTGTCTATAGTCATCAAAAGTTTCATCGTCTTTTGTCTTGCTCTGCCTATTTCAGTGTAATTTGCTTTTGTTTAAACCTGGCTGTGGCTCTGGTTGCCAGACCGTTTACTTCTACTGCCATTTGTTGGCTGTCCCATGGAAGAGGAGCATCACCTGCTGTGTTCAGAGGATTCCAATCTCCTCTAACGTTATGCCAATCTGGTCCCAGAGCACACATCCAGATTTGTTGGACTTCTTGTCCATTTAGATGATAGGATTTTCGCACATTTTCCATGTCAATTACAAATTGGGTGACATCTTCTTTGTATGGAGTTATGCCCTCTAAGGCTTTTTTAACATCATTCATGTTCCAAGTTCTATAAACAAGGATTGTTGGTGGTTGGCCTTCATTCGTGTTTGGATTAGCTACTTGTATCATAGGATACTCATCTGCTACTTTTATGTCAACGGTTGGAGGATTAGTTGGGGAAAAAACTGCTCCCAATTTCTTAGACCATCCGAGGCCTGCAGTACCTCGGGTTGATCTTAGTGCTCTGGGAGGCGTGGTATCATACTCAGGGGGTTCCTCTTGGGGAATATCAGGGTATAGTCGAGCTGTAGGAGGAGGTCCCCCTGAGGCACCTTCCTCATTTCTCTGTTCTGCCCTTCTTCCTACCGGCCCTGTCTCATCATCCTCCTGTCTGTGAAACATTACTTGTTGTTTTTTCAGTTTTCTCATCCACTTCTCCTACTTTTTCCTCTTTTTCTGTCTCTTTCTCCAGCTTCACGTTTTCAGCTACTTTTATCCAATATTTGGTTTCCTCATAACCTGACTTTTCATCTTTTAGGATCTTTGTTAGTGTTGTTTTGTATTGTTTCCTGTAGTAGCTTAATTGTTTTGATGTTTAGTTTACCATTAAACCCGTAATCTTTTACCCATTTATCCAAATATTTTATTTTATCAGGATCCTGTTTTTCTATATACTTCCAATCTTTACACTGTAAATCCTCCCTAGTTTTGGGCTTACTTTGACTCTTGCCCATACTGGAGCTGTTTTTTATGTGTTTTGGTCCAACGCTGGGTTAACACCTAGGGTGTTCTAAACGTTGGGATGTTATCAGTGGGGCAATAATTAAAATACCTTTCCAGGTAATTCTCACTTCAACTCTTTCGAGTGGAGAATTCTTGCCTTTGCTTCCTGTAAGGTTTATTGCTTTCTTTCCCACTGTTTTGGTATGAGAGAAAAATACCAAATGGTATTCCTGTCTCCGTTCACTCACACAATCATTCACACTTTTATTTACTTATTTACAGACGTCTTTTTCGCACACTTTTGAGGCCTACTAATTTACCATGGAGTTTTAACTTTTAGTCTCACTAAAAGGGGATTCCACCGTCCCACCCAAATTATTCTCTTGCCTGATAGGGTCTAGAATCCTCAGGGCTTTTCTTTTGACGCGCTAAACAGCCGCAGTCACAAAGGATTTCCTCTTGACGCGCTAACAGCAGCAGTCACACAGGTTTTTAACTTAAAACCTACTCACGGAATTTAAGTCAGCGACAGGACTCCGCCGTCCTCAGCCTTTCGTCTAACTCCTCCAGATTCCGTCAATCCTCGGTTTCCAGCCAACGAGGAGGAAATCCAGTTCCTCTCAAAAGGATCTTAGGAGCCCACCTAGGGGGCCGCTGTGCACAGTCTTCCCTGGAATTCTCCGTGTCCACTGGAAACTCTGGATATGTTGGAATCCGGCTCGAAGGACCAAGTTAATGTCAGGTTCAAGATACCTAGAACATTTAAATCATATACAAGGAAAGAAAGACAAAGGCATTAACTTAAGTTTTACTCGAGGAGAGTAAGCATAGATGCATTCAGTTACATCTCCTACTCACTCTGAAGTGCATCCATGCAGCCTCCTCTTTTTTATTCAGTTTAGGAGATTCCCTGTTACATAGTTTTCTAAAGGGTGGGGGAAGTATATACTACTACAATAAGAAAAGAAACAAAGTGGTGTTGTCAGGTCTATCTCGTGAGAGCGGCCTTGGAGCAGCCACTACTCTCGAGACCATCTGGTGCGGTGTCAGCCTGCCCTGTCGGTCATAGGATGGCCGGGTGCATTCCTGTTATTCTCAGACACAAGTTTAATAACACACATACACACACAGCATTGCTGTGTACTTTAAAGGCTACTAAGAACAAAACATAAATGGGATAACTTATGTACATTTTTATTCTAACACGTCTCGTTGGGCCTTTGACTCTTGTACATTTGAGTCTCTTACATATGACTCGTGTCTTTGACTATCATGCTTTTTAAAAAAAAATTTTTGTGCTTTTTGCCTTTTATTTGATAGGAACAGCTGAAGGGGGGGGTGACATTCAGTAAAGTATTGTACGCGACTTTGTGCCTTTGACTTGCTAAAACATCCGGCAGTGTAAATAATTCAGACTGGTGTTCAGAACATAAACAGGACTGAGACAAACAGAAAAAGAAGTCCTCTATGTCCATGGGGCCGTCTTCACATCCAATAAAAACAGACTCATCCCATCTCAGCTTCAGATTCATCTTTGCCCGTGCGGGGTTCAGATGGTCCAATGTATATGAGAAATGATGATGACCTAATGGGCTCAGCCCTCGACCTTTAATTTTATTTAGAGACCCGCCGGGCAGCGTCCGGGAAACCAAAGTCTTTGCGTCCGGGGGGAGTACGGTTGCAAAGCTGAAACTTAAAGGAATTGACGGAAGAGAGTCAGTTTGACTCAGCACGGGAAGCGTCGCCCGGCCCGGACAGCATTGACAGATTGATTGACAGCTCTTTCTGTCTAATGATCACGTTAAAAAGATTAAAGAAACATTTGAAAACAGGATGAGGAAAAACACTTCGGGAACATTTTTATACTTATTCACGTAATAATATAGTACAGTTAGTACTCAATTACCATTTTCCAAAAAATATGAAACGGTGAATATGCTCACTGGATTTTGGGTTTAGCACTCCACTGAAACCCATTGTTGATCTCTGTAAAGTCCTTTGAGACATGCTTGTGATGTAAATGATCTCTGTAAAGTCCTTTGAGACATGCTTGTGATGTAAATGAACTTACCTTAAATTACAGTCTACATAGTTACTACTTAGATTATATTGTAAAAATGCTTAATTATGAATATTTAATATAATGTGTGTGTGTTTCTGTGTGTGTAGTTGAGTGTGGCTCAGAAGCGTCTCGATGGCCCCGCCTCCTCCTGTCAATCACAGAGAGTCTGGTTTCAGACTCAACAGGAGAGGAAACAGAGCCGCAGTGAGTACTAATAAACACACTACTGCTGCGTTCTCTGCAGTACTGCAGACTGTATTTTCACTCGTCCTCCTCTTCGTCAGTGTCGAAGGCTCTGCAGGAGTTCGATCTTGCTCTGAGAGGGAAGAAGAAGAGAGAAAAGTTCCTGAAAGACGGCGGGAAGAAGGAGCTGACGGTAATAACTAAACCAATCAATCAATAATTAATCAGTGACCTGCTGAGTCTTAAGGTGTCTCACATGTGATCAGGTCAGTTTGTAGACGAGTGACGGTGTGTAATAACACGTGCTCTTTGTTCCCTCTGGGTTTCTAAAGTTTGTTAATAATTAGTATGAAGTTTGGTGGAGGTCGCAGTTAGTTCAGCATGTGAGGAACTAATGTTAATGATAAGAGAACATCATCAAACAGTTGAGAAAACATTTATTTATTAGGTTCAGCAGCAGTCAGATCATATTTCATCACAACAGGCAGAAAGTGGTAGTAGTTTTATTGAAAATTTAAAGGGATGTTGTGGATTATAAAAACACCATCAGCATACAGTTGAGTCTGTTTAAAGGACGAGTTCACAGTGTTTCAAGTCTTAAAGCATCAGCCAGGTGTGCTCATGAACGCCGAAACAGTTTTGTTTTGCTGTAATCGTTCATACTGGACATTAAAATATCGGAACATGTTTCTAATGGAAGTGATGAGGACAAAATCCATAGTCGTCCTTCTGTGTCAAAATGTTTATCTGAAGTTAAAATGAAGCTTCAACGGGCTGAGTTAAAGACATCATGTGGAGATCTTCCAGAGTTACAGTGCGTTTATTTGTTACTGCCCTTACATGATGTGTTTAGCTCAGACTGTTTGTTCTATAAGTCTATATTAACTTCAGATAAAGTTTAGAATATATTTTGACACAGAAGGACGACTATGGACTTTGTCCTCCATCGCTTCCATTAGAAACACTTTGAAGGATCTGTTTCAGTGTTCATACAAATCTGCTTTATTGGCCCGGTGTGTGTACATAAACAAGGAATTTGACTACGGTTTTTCATTGCTGTCAATGTACATACACAGAAATAGACATACATACATACACACAACTAAAAACAAGCACAACAAGCTCGACGAGGTAAACATTAAACTACTATGTACAGCTATAAATATATAAAAAAGTATATGGGCGACAGCTGACAGCATGAAGTGTGTCGGTGTGGAGTCCGGCCTCCACGAGCCTCCAGAGCAGCTCTGCTGGAGGACGAACGCCTCCTCCACGAGATGTTCCCTCAGTTATACAGTGGTGTGAAAAAGTGTTTGCCCCCTTCCTGATTTCTTATTTTTTTGCATGTTTGTCACACTTTAATGTTTCAGATCATCAAACAAATTTGTTTGCCCCCCTAAACCTAATAACTGGTTGCTCCACCCTTAGCAGCAACAACTGCGATCAAGCATTTGCTATAACTTGCAGTGAGTCTTTTACAGCGCTGTGGAGGAAGTTTGGCCCACTCATCTTTGCAGAATTGTTGTAATTCAGCCACATTGGAGGGTTTTCGAGCATGAACTGCCTTTTTAAGGTCAGGCCACAGCATCTCAATAGGATTCAGGTCAGGACTCTGACTAGGCCGCTCCAAAGTCTTCATTTTGTTCTTCAGCCATTCAGAGGTGGACTTGCTGGTGTGTTTTGGATCATCGTCCTGCTGCAGAACCCAAGTTCGCTTCAGCTTGAGGTCACGAACAGACGGCCGGACGTTCTCCTTCAGGAGTTTTTGGTAGACAGCAGAATTCATGGTTCCATTTATCACAGCAAGTCTTCCAGGTCCTGAAGCAGCAAAACAGCCCCAGACCATCACACTACCACCACCATATTTTACTGTTGGTATGATGTTCTTTTTCTGAAATGCAGTGTTACTTTTACGCCAGATGTAATGGGACACTCACCTAACAAAAAGTTCAACTTTTGTCTCGTCAGTCCACAGAGTATTTTCCCAAAAGTCTTGGGGATCATCAAGATGTTTTCTGGCAAAAATGAGACGAGCCTTAATGTTCTTTTCGCTCAGCAGTGGTTTTCGTCTTGGACTCTGCCATGCCGGCCATTTTTGCCCAGTCTCTTTCTTATGGTGGAGTCATGAACACTGACCTTAACTGAGGCAAGTGAGGCCTGCAGTTCTTTGGATGTTGTTGTGGGGTCTCTGAATGGCTGAAGAAGAACAAAATGAAGACTTTGGAGCGGCCTAGTCAAAGTCCTGACCTGAATCCTATTGAGACGCTGTGGCATGACCTTAAAAAGGCAGTTCATGCTCGAAAACCCTCCAATGTGGCTGAATTACAACAATTCTGCAAAGATGAGTGGGCCGAAACTCCTCCACAGCGCAAACGCTTGATTGCAGTTGTTGCTGCTAAGGGTGGAGCAACCAATTATTAGGTTTAGGGGGGAATCACTTTTTCACACAGGGCCATGTAGGTTTGGATTTTGTTTTCCTTAATAACAACCTTCATTTAAAAACTGCATTTTGAGTTTACTTGTGTTATCTTTGACTAATATTTACATTTGTTTGGTGATCTGAAACATAAGTGTGACAAAAAAATAAGAAATCAGGAAGGGGGCAAACACTTTTTCACACCACTGTATATCCAGCCTTTATTTAACCAGCTCGTCTCACTGAGATCAGACACACCTGAGTACAGCTTTTGATATGTTTCTCCTCTTTTATTCAGATTTTTCCTTTAATTTGTCCCACATCTGTATATAAACAACAACTAACATTTGTAGACAGTAAGACAATAGTGCAAATGGTGCTAAAATGAATATGATTATTGTAACAGGTTGCTTTATATATATGAGGTAGGTGGATATGACAGTGTAAACAGCGTGTGTAGATTTGATGATTTTTACATTGTTTAAACAATGCGAATATATAATTTACAGGTACAGATGATGTTTGTGTCACAGGGGTTGTTCCTGACACTGTGACTGGTGTTAGTGTTCATCAGATGGCCTGTGGGTAGAAACTGTTCCTGTGTCTGGTTGTTTTGGCATACCGTGCTCTGTAGCGCCCCCCAGAGGGGACAGGGTGTGATGGATCTGCAGTGATGTTTCCTGCCCGTTTCCTGACTCTGGACATGAATAAGTCCTGAATGGAGGGCAGCAGGTCGGCGCCAGTGATTCTTCCTGCAGTCCTGACTGTCCGCTGTAGTCTGTTCTGTCCCATTTGGTGGCTGATCCAAACCAGACGAGATGGATGTGCAGAGGACAGACTGGATTATTGCAGAGTAGACCTGGATCCTAGCAGCTCCTGAGGCAGCTTGAACTTCCTGAGCTGGGACAGGAAGTACATCCTCAGCTGGGCCTTCTTGATAATGGATTCTATGTTGGACGCCCACTTTAGGTCATGGGAGATTGTGGATCCCAGAAACCTGAGGGTTTCCACAGCAGACAGTGTTCAGTTCAGTGTTGGGGGCTCCTCCTGAAGTCCACTGTCCACAGTTTTGAGCGTGTTCAGCTCCAGGTTGTTCTGACCGCACCAGAGGTCCCGCTGTTCAACTGTATGCAGACTCGTCACCTTCCTGGATGAGGCAGATGATCGTTGTGTTGTCTGCAAACTTCAGGAGTTTGACAGTTTGTAGAGGGAGGGGAGCACACACCCCTGGGGGCGCCAGTGCTGATTGTCCAGGTGCTGGATGTGATTTTCCCCAGCCTCAGCTGCTATATCAGAACACCTGACTGTTGCTTAGTTGGTAGTGTGGGAGTTACACTATAACTTAGGAACTTGTCTGGTACAATCTGTTTTTACTTAAAACAGAAGATACATACAGTCTGTTGTAGTTCTCTTTCTGTCTCTAGTGTCTTTTTCTCCCATTTTACCTGAATGCAGCACAGGATGAAACATCACTGAGAAAACGTCTCATTACGGTCGACTGAGTTTAGTTTTAGTGTCAGAACGACTTCACATCAAACTGAAGTTAAGCTGCTATAAGTTCTTAAAGTCCGAGTGAGAGCTCTGCTTCACAATCGATGACCTTTGGTGTCTGTCTGTCAGTCTGAGGAGCGCGCTCAGTTCGAGATCCTGAAGGCTCAGATGTTCGCTGAGCGGGCGGCCAAGAGAGAGAGACGACCAAAGAGAGCGAGAGCGATGGTGGAGGACGAGAAGCCGAGTACAGGTCAGAAATACTACATCAGTACACAGATATGCTACACTGTAAACAGTCCGACTAAACTGAACTGTCTCCGTGCAGCAGCCAATCCGAAAGCAGGAAAAGGAGGCAAGAAGTCTGTGTTTGACAAAGAGCTGACCAACACTAGCAGCAAGGCTCTGAAACACTACAGAGCTGGGTGAGTCGGTCTGTACACCTGTCTGTCTGTCTGTCTATACACCGGTCTGTCTGCCTGTCTCACCTGTCTATCTCGTTACAGACCGTCCTTCACAGACAGGAAGCGTCTTGGTTTAGACAGGAAGCGTCCTGGCAGCTCCAGGTAAGTTTTACCTTCTCTCTTTCTCTGAGAGTCCCACATAGACTTGAAACAGAGTTAAGACGGCTGACACTCTGTTCTGTCCGGCAGGTTCAAGAAGAAAAAGTGAGCCAAGATGGCCGCCTGGAGCTGCAGTTCTCTCCTCCAAGAAATTTCCACGTTGTCTTTGTGTAAATCTTTTTCAGAAGTTTTTAAATAAAGTTGCAGTCTAAAAACCTGTTTATTCTAAAGGTTTACAAGAGTGGCGTCCTCACAAACCATAGCAACAGGCTGTGGTTACAGGCTCGAGAATGACTGGGTCTGTTGAAGGGTAACAGCATATAGGAAAGACTGAAGATGGTTCAGGTCACATAAGCTTTGTTGTGGTTAAAGGTTTTTAATTAATATTGAAATACAATCAAACAGGCAACGTTCTGATACAGTTTGTGTTAGAGCTGCAGAAACAAGATTAATTCATATCGCTTTCTCTCCAAAACAACTTAACGTTCATCTGAGCTGACAGACGGTGAAACGTGATTTTATTTGACCAAATATCAGCTTGTTTAAACAAAGTACTACATTGTTGAGTTCAAACTTGAATCTAGGACAGGTTTAAACGTTTGGACACAGATGGACAGTCAGATGATTGACAGGTGAAAATCCTTTACAAAAGTCTTAAATATTGATTAAATAATTAGTTTAATATTTTAGTTTAACCTTCTTTTCTTTGTCAGGAAACCGGGAAAGGATGAGAACTAAAGGACTCAGTGTTCTCCATGGAAAAAGTAAATAGTGTGTTTACATTCAAATCTGCGCTAAAGTGGGCCCACAGGCAGCAGGTCATCAACCACTCAAAGGAGAGCTGATTGATCTGCTGATCAGACATACACACAGTTAATACAACAGATACCAAAACCTCATATCTGTGGTTTCTGGGCTTAACAATAATCTAGCACCCCCTTCAGGCCAAACTTTACTGCTGGTCAGAAATGGAAGCAAAGAGCTCAGGCAGTAAAAGACTTATTTTGGTAACGTTGTCTTATTTAGGTTTCCTGAAGTGACTGATCCATCCAGCTGGACCGATCTGCTTCTAGTTGTCAACAAAGACTTCAGTATTATCTCTACATTCCTGTCGCTGTATTGTTTAATCAACTGTTGAGATTTATTGATTAGATTATAATTAACAGTTGGGAATGAATACATCATACTGTACATATTAATGTTTCTATAGCGTCATGATCATGATGTAAAAATGCTATGTTTACGTCATGTGGGAGTTACGAAGAGCGATTGTCCAATAACAGCTTAGTGACTGTAACTAGGCAGCAGGTCTGTCTAGTGACGGATTTTTGCAGTCGAGTCGGTTTAGAAGAATATTTATAGAGTATCTTTGGTTAAGTATTTATCAAATTTACAAAAACACAACAGCAAAAGTGTAAGTGTAACCGTGTGTTTATCTAATGTAAGCTGCTAACGTTAGCATTTCAGGCTAACTACATTATTTTGTGGGGTTACGCGTTGATAAAATCCTCGTTCAGGACTGAAACATCCACTGTGTTGGCGCCAGTCCTGGATGCTATCAGAGTTTAGGCTAACGTTAACAGCTCTGTTCTGATCTTTATTCCTGGGGTTTGGGGAAGTTTACCTGAGACACTCATCAGTTACTCCTCATCCTCAAACAAACAGTTTGCTTGGCTGCTTAGCTTACAGACACATCTTTTCAGAATTACGTTACAATGAAATAACGGTCTGAACTTGTAACACTAGGGCTAACTAGCTGTACAGTCTGTTAGCATGGTATCATGTGCATAAACAACTTACAGGGTTCTGGTTTCCAGAAAAATCAGACCAGTAAAATTCAGTAAAATTGACAGTCAACAAAAATGAGAAGCTGTTTTTGTTTACTTTTGTCCGAAATCAAGGCCCCATTGTTCCACAAATTATGAATTTTGATGATAAATCTGCCTCTGTTATCATTAAACCATGTGAAAACATAAAGATTGACACGTTTTTAGTTATCTTGAATTTTTTTCTGAAAGCTCTGATATATCTGACTTGGAATAATAAAGACATGGATGCCTCGTGTCAGACAAAGTTCTTTGTTCAAGGTGATTTAATTTATAAATCACCTTTTATTCTAATTTATAGTTATATTTAGTTTATATTAATTCTCTGCCCAATGAATAATTGTAAATCTATACAGACCATTATGAAAGTGTTTCTTTAAAAACTCAGACTAAAAAGACGGAAAACTTTAGCGTCGCAGTTTGTGTAGTTACAGCTCTCTGCCTTTAAAGGGCAGAATAAACAAGGACTCTTTCCCCTCATAAACTTCGATCCCACATGACATCAAAGTAGAGTTAGTTTAACAGTTACCTGCAAAGAAGTTCAGGTTTCAGCGTAAAGCTCAGAATGATTCTGTGTTTGAGCTCTGGCCAGGAAACGGAGACAACAAACAAACAAACAACAACAACAACAGAGTCTGTTGGAGTGGTGATATGTCAGTCTGTCATACGTGTTGTTCCTGTGATGCTTTGTGTCAAGTTCTTTAAAACGTAATGAATAAATGTAACAGTGAGCTGCAGTTATGTGACGCTGATAATAATGTTTACAAGTGTCTTAAACATGGAACAAGCAACCAATCAAGTGTGTGTGTCCCAGCCGTGAACCAATCAGGTGTGAGCATGTCCCAGCCGTGAACCAATCAGTGACAGTGAGAACAAACATTTGCTATACAGGTTAAAACATTCATGAATAAAACCACCGGTGCTTCGTGCCTTTCATACTTCCCATGATGCTTCACTCTTAAAGTCTTTGACTCCATCAATTAAGTTGGACCTGTTTCACTTCATATTTGGATTATTATTTTAACTGTTCTGCTGGTTCTGCTCCTGTTTACCTTCGGCTCTACTTTGTTCCGGTCCAGGCCCGGTCCGACTGTGGCGAGGGGGCACAGAGCTCCGAGTCGGAGTCTGACTCCCCCTCTGCGATGTAGGGCCGGACAGTAGCGCAGCGGGAGGCACCTCCTCTTCTTCCTCCTCCTCCTCCTCCTCCTCCTCCTCCTCCTCCTTGGTGGGCTCCCAGGTTGGTGGAGGACGAGTAGAAGTCGTTGTTGAGGAAGTCCAAGTTCTCTCTGGACTGGGAGATGGAGAAGCCGCTGAAGGAGCGCTCCAGCTCCTCGTGGTCCACAGACGGGATGGAGATGGAGGTGTCGCTGTCCGGCTTCACCTCATCTCCAGCCTCAGTCCCGTTGGCCCCCTCTCCTCCCCTCTCTGGTCTCTCTGCCCCACCCCGGTCTCCAGTGCTGTGCCGGTTTGATCGGTTCCCACCTTGTCTCTCTCCGGCCGGAGGAGGTGGGAGTCGAACCAGTGACCCATCCCCCACCGGACTCGGAGTTTTGGCATGGCTACGCTGGGGAGGGGGTGGGGGTTGCTGGTGGAGCTGGGAGCTGATTGGTTGCCAGGAGGTGGACGGTGGGCAGGTGGGTGCGTTGTAGTTCCTGTGTCCAGTGGAGCTGCTGGAGCGGACCATCTTCGTCACAAAACGATTCTTCTCAACGCCGTCGCCAGGCAAAACCCTGCACAACATGTAATCAACATGTTAACAACAAGAAAACAAAGGGTCGACATCTTGCACAACAACAACATAGTAACATGTAAACCCCCAACCGATAACAACAACATGTAAACAACATTTTATCAACAACAGGTCCTGGTCTGATACTGGTTCTGTGGTTTCCCAGTAAGAGTAGACACTGACTGCAGGATCTTGGAGATGGACTGGCTCTTCTCCAGCTGATCCACTGGACTGTGGTAGGGCGGGGCCGGGTCCGGCTCCTTGGATCCAAAATAGGCGTCGGTCTCAGCCTGTGGGATTCCCATTCGCTGGATGTAAATGTTAACCAGGAAGTCCAATTTTCTCTCCATGGACAGGACCTGAGGGACACAAGACCAACAGAGGACCAATCAGATTCAAGACTGAAGCTGCATCAAAAAAACAAGCAGGTTCAGAGTTCAAGAGCTTTCAGCGCTGCTCTGCTCAAAGTGTTTTAAGCAACGGACTAGTTGCCGTTAGTTACCTGCTTCTCCACCTTCCCCAACCGTCCCATCATGCTCGGGTCCTCAGGAAGCTCCTCATTGGCCGTTTTGGGACGGTCCTTGTCTGCGATTGGTGTTCCTCTGCCAACTATCTGATCCACCCTGCCAATCAGGAAACAGCACGAATCAAAGTCTGAGCGCCAAGACTCTACCTCACACAGTGACCTCACACAGAGTCCATTCATAAACTGTGCTGGTCTGAAAATAGTGAGAAACTTTCTGATGGTAAGATGAAAGATCCATAGTTGCAAATAAACTCCCGCACACTGGTCTAACTTGCAATAATACATTTATTTATGACGTTTTGGTGCTAGACCTTCATCAGGCAGATGGTTTGTGACAAAGAGAAGCCATCTTAAATAGGGAGTGGCTGTAAATCTGCAACCAATCACATTCCCCACGTGCAATAGGAAGGCATAAATACCAAACCTCAATTTACTATAAGACAGTCTCCGATATCATATAGAGAAAAGTAAAACACTGTGTAGTAACAATCACAAATACAATGTATACAAATGTAAGTAACAATAATTCAATTTCCCTCTACCCTATCAAACTGCATACATTCAGTAGGTCCCTATAAATAGATCATGTAGGCCAAGAAATGATCGGGATTATCCCATAGCTGTGCTTTTCAATGATGCTCACCATGACATCTCTTCTTCTATGGTATCGAACATGACAAACTACTTAAACAGCGTGAGGCTTACTGGATTCACACTCTTCAAACATTAGCTTCTAAGGGACTGAATGATAAATTACTTCTTAGTATTTTCCTGTGATCCCTTATACTCTATATCTTCTGTAGGTTATATTCTCTATAGATAAAGATATAGATTAATATGGTGGAGGATTCAAAGTAAATGTATTAATTCAGTTAAATTTTATTTATATAGCAACAATTCATAACAGAAGTTATCTCATTGCACTTTTCCTATAGAGCAGGTCTAGACCGGTATTTCAGCGTTTTTGTTTAGGTTTTTATGTATAACTCCTCTTCTGTTAACTTTAGATTTTATTAATTTAAGTGGTCGGGGGGCAGACGCTGTCACTAAGGGGTTTTGGGGGGTAACTGCTCTGGAAGCGCAGAGAAGCGTGTAGGACTGCAGCTCTGCCTCCTGGTCTGAACTCTGGGTTGTCATGGTTTAGGTCCACTAATAAACTCGGCCAGATTTCTAGATATGATCCATCCAAAGTGGGATGAATCCCAAAACGTCCGCCAGTTATCTACAGAGCCCACATCGTTTGCTGGACGCCACCTCGACAGCCAGCGGCGGCATGAAGACATGCGGCTGAACATGTCGTCACCGGTCAGGTTTGGCAGAGGCCCAGAGAAAACTACAGAGTCCGACACTGTCTTTGCATTTGTACACACCGACTCAACATTAACTTTAGTGACCTCCGATTGGCGAAATCGGGAGTCGTTACCGCCGACGTGAATAACAATCTTACTGTATTCACGTTTATCCTTAGCCAGCAGTTTTAAACAGGATTCAGCGTTGCCCTAACCTAACCCTAAATGGAAATAAGACAATGCGCTTACTGCAGCATGTCAGCCTGTCAAGACGATTTCATGCAGGTGATGTTGTCTTTTTTCTCTATGCTAGGTGAGGTTTATCCACTAATGGAACTCGCTAAATGTGTGTATTTATGTGTGACCTTCTGAATGTATGCAGTTTGATAGGGTGGAGGGAAATTGAATTATTGTTACTTACATTTGTATACTTTGCATTTGCCCTTTGAATTTTGTGAGGCCTTGTTGTATTTATTATGAAGGGTTTATTTAATTATTGATGCTGTTTTCACTTGCCATGCCATCCCTACAGGTTCATCCACAAATATCTGTAAATGGATCTTTTGAGAATGCAGTTTAGCCTTTGGGACTTTAAGCATTAATTTTATAGTGATCTACCCATTTAATGTAAACATTCGGAGGGAACATTTGTGATTGTTACTACACAGTGTTTTACTTTTCTCTATATGATATCGGAGACTGTCTTATAGTAAATTGAGGTTTGGTATTTATGCCTTCCTATTGCACGTGGGGAATGTGATTGGTTGCAGATTTACAGCCACTCCCTATTTAAGATGGCTTCTCTTTGTCACAAACCATCTGCCTGATGAAGGTCTAGCACCAAAACGTCATAAATAAATGTATTATTGCAAGTTAGACCAGTGTGCGGGAGTTTATTTGCAACTATGGATCCACTCGTCCCTCTCCTACGCACCTGTCTCAAGGAATAGATGTGTGAAGTATTCTCCTGTTAAGATGAAAGATTCTGCATTCAAAAATATTAGCAGCTTACTACCAATAATAATACTTTATTCAGTAAATGTGACTTTTTCTTGTTTAAATTGATTTGTATTAATTGAGACCAAAGTCCAGAGTCCCACCAACAAGGAAAACATTTAGGAGATGCTGAAGCAACCTAAAATATACATGCGAGGGGTCAGAGGTCAGAGGTCTTACCTTGACTGGAGGTTCTTGATGCGGGCAAGCATGTCCAGGTGTCCGGCTGAATACTGTTCAATCACGTCCATGACATCATAGGGACGAAGACTCTCCTTAAACTTCCTCTTAGACACCATGAAACGCATGATACTGTGTGAGAGAGAGAAAACAGGAAGTCAGCCGTCACCCAATCTCTGATGGCTCGGAGGAGCTCAGGTGAGCTCAAGTGGTCTCAGGCACTAACAGTACTGATGGGGTGAATCTAGTCCAGACTGGTCTCTGTAAACTAGATCCATCTCACCTGCCTACAGAGACTTCTGACTGAAAGAATGAGATGGTGGATCCAAGCAGCTGAGGGGGGTTAGTTTCCATGGCAGGGTGTCTGGACTCAGCCTTAGAGACAGGGCCAGGAGGAGAACCACTGCTCCTTTATGTTGAAAGGAGGCAACTATGATGGTTCAACATCTGATCAGGATCCTTCCAGAGGAGGTATCCTGGGGATGTCCAACTGGAGGTAGACAACCCCGCAAATCCCACCAGAATACAGAAACTACCACGTGATCTTGTACGAAAACAAACGTGGACACAAACCAGCAGTTTATACGCAGCAACATCTGTGCTGAAAAGGCCAGAAAAGAAGGGAAAAGGCTCACAGTTTGGCGAGATCCTGTAAAATGAAGCTAACTTCAGGTAAAGTTGTTTATTTAAAAAAGTACGCCTAGTGATGTCATCGGTCGCCAACATCAGTCGCAAATATCATACATGATTTTAAAATCTTTGAGAGAACAACTGGCAGCAACTGGATCTGAAGAGTTAAGATTAGACTCTTTACATTATCACACACTAAATGATTTAATCTGCCGACTGTCAACACCAACTGAGCCAGACTGGATCAGACCCGGTCCAACTTGGTCCCATCAGTCGTCACAAATCGGATTCATCATTGTTGATACAGTCCTAATGTGTGGTCACAACTTTAGTCTGCTGTTTAATCACTTATCCTGGACCAGGACAGAAAATGAGTGGATAGAATTAATATCCAGGAAATTCAGACTCAGAGACAAAGTGCACTGATACTATACTTTTGGACATGTATGTGCTGAGGGTTGCTGGTCTTCTTAGAGAGTTTTGGATTTGGTTTGGAACTACTGCTGTACAGCTCATCCAGAACCTGCTTCTGATACGAAACCAGACTGTATGAACTTTACAGAACTGGACAGCTGGACTGTTGAGGACCTGCTGGAGGCAGGAATGACAAGTATTGCAACAGATCTGAAGGTGAAACTTTAACTTCACTGAACCGACAGGAGAAGAGCTGTAAGAGGACTGAACACTTCTCTGTAGGACAGACACCACGAGGGAGTAGGTAGAATTTCAGTCGACCAAGATTTTCTTTGGTTGACTACAGCCCTAGACACCACCACCAACATCAAGGATAATAAAAAAATAAAATTATAATAACAAAACTAATAATAAAATAATGTTTTACCTAACAATATGACAGAGGAGCTTTAGTGGCAGACAACAGAAAACAACATAGAAACATAGAAAACCATGAATCTAACTGGAGGTCAGACTGACTGCTCTTACCCAACAGCTGATGGTGGCCTTTGACCCTGGGGTGAGCACAAATAAATAAAAAACAAAACAAAAAATAATGTGAATAAAAAGCATAATGAGTCCAGTGCATAATAACCAACAAATAAACATTAAGTAAAGCAATGAATGATGAGCAGATAAACTGAGAAATTAAAAATGATTTTCTGAATGAAAATAAACACAAACAGTTCGTACCAGATGGCTCTGATGGTGACCTTTAACCCCGGGGTCAGATCCTGGGGGACGAACTCACAGTGGCAGCTCTTGTTGTCGTCGGCCATGTCTTCTCCTGGCAGGCTGGCCTCTGAAACAACGACATCACTGTGTCTGAAGAACTGTGTCATTCAGCGCCCCCTACCTTAAACATGCTTAGCTGCAACAGACTGCAGGCTAAAGAACATTTTACTATGTAAGAACAGGAGGACCAGAGACCTGAAACAAGTTCAGCTAAAGCTAAGTTCACACTACAGGATTTTAGCCCTGATTTTCCACTCGCCACCAGATTTTGGAGATCGCCGCCAAAAGCCGCCAGATCGGAGGCAAATCGATGTTCGCGCGGCCCTCGCAAATCAGCGCTCAATCAGTGTGTGTGAACTGTTCAAAGACGCGATCCAGGGCTCACAGAGACAAAATATCTAGCAGGCTATCTGGTTGTGTCGGGGACGGGTCGGGGAGCCACACAATGATCTACAGCCAATGAGAGCAGACACAGGCTCTGCTGTCATCCAGCTCTCTGAACCCAGTCTTATCATGGATCTATTTGTATGGAGGGGGCACTATAATATAGTTTCTATCAGAATACATTAGCATACACACAAGTGTGTCAGTATTGTAACCTTGTCGTCTTTACTGAACCACAAAATGAGCAGGCAGCTATACGTTTTCATTGCAAAAATTATTTATTTATTTATTTACCTCCAACTCGACTGCGACTCTGAAAGCCATCTAGTGTGTGGGTGATTGAAGACGTCCCAATCGTGGCCAGATTAACCTGTTAAGGGGCCCCCATTGATCCCCCCGCTACTGTTCCCTGAATGTAACCTGCCCCCTCCAGTGCAACCAGGCGTCCTGTGCTGAAACAGTACTTAATATGGCTTAGTTTGATTAAACACAACTTTACTTAGGAAAATGCTCCACTTCAGGACAAGATAAACTAAAATAATATAGGTCTAAAAACTCCAGTTTGACACTGGGCCCCACCACCAGACAGGGCCAAAATTGCCAAAACCTGTGATGAAGGATGAACCTGTGATATTTAAAACTGATCCGCTGACGAAATACAGCAGAATATTTCAATATGTAGTTGATTTGACCGTTTGTATTGAAGAACAGCACCGCTATTGAAGAACAGCACCGCTATTGAAGCTACGCTAACTCTGTGACAAACACATTTCCTTTAACTTCTTCACAATGAAAGCGTCCCACTGGTCCACCAATGGAAAGCTTTTAATGTCAAGCAGCAACAGCAGGAAAGGTCGGTTATCCCCTGCTGTGAGGCTGCAGTGGAAACAATGTCATTACGGCACGGCTAAAGTGGACGGACCCGGGCTGAAAAAACCCTGAAGAAGAAAATGGTTCAGTCTACATCTGTGTGTGCGTGGTAGTGTGTTAGTTTGTGTGGGTCTGACTTAGGCTACCTTCAGCGACACATTTCAGACTAAAGACCAGTTAACTGTTTGGAAAAAGCTGATTTTTGGGTCAGTGGTTAAGTGGGGACTGCAATTAGGGTCATATGTAATGTCCCCAAAAGTGACATAAGTAAACGTGTGTGTGTGTGTGTGTGTGTGTGTGTGTGTGTGTGTGTGTGTGTGTGTGTGTGTGTGTGTGTGTGCTGACCTGGGGAGCTCTTCTGTCTGAACTCTTCATCCTGCATCTCTATCAGCACTACAGGAGGAGGAGGAGAGAGACTTTCATCAGAGGAAGATTACAGTCTACTCATCACCATCATCGTTGTTTTCTTCATCATCATCTTTACCACCATCTTCATCATCACCACCATCATAGTTTATTTGCCCTCGAGGAAATTGTTTTCCACAGTCGCATACATAGCACCAACGATCATCATCACATCACCATCATCATCATCACCCTCACCACCATCATCATCATCATCGTCATCATCATTATCTTCATCATCATCACATCACCATCATCGTCATCATCACATCACCATCATCATCATCATCCTCACCACCATCATCATCACCATCCTCACCATCATTATCTTCATCATCATCACATCACCATCATCGTCATCATCACCATCATCGTCATCATCCTCACCACCACCATCATCATCCTCACCATCATTATCTTCATCATCATTATCTTCATCATCATCATATCACCATCATCGTCATCATCCTCACCACCACCATCATCGTCATCATCCTCACCACCACCATCATCATCATCATTATCTTCATCATCATCACATCACCATCATCATCATCATCACATCACCATCATCGTCATCATCCTCACCACCACCATCATCGTCATCATCCTCATCATCATCACCATCCTCACCATCATTATCTTCATCATCATCACATCGTCATCATCCTCACCACCATCATCGTCATCATCCTCACCACCACCATCATCATCATCATTATCTTCATCATCATCACATCACCATCATCATCATCATCACATCACCATCATCCTCATCATCCTCACCATCATCACCATCCTCACCATCATTATCTTCATCACATCACCATCATCGTCATCATCACATCACCATCATCGTCACCATCCTCACCATCATTATCTTCATCATCATCACATCGTCATCATCCTCACCACCATCATCGTCATCATCCTCACCACCATCATCGTCATCATCCTCACCATCATCACCATCCTCACCATCATTATCTTCATCATCATCACATCACCATCATCATCATCATCACATCACCATCATCGTCACCATCCTCACCATCATTATCTTCATCATCATCACATCGTCATCATCCTCACCACCATCATCGTCATCATCCTCACCATCATCACCATCCTCACCATCATTATCTTCATCACATCACCATCATCGTCATCATCACATCACCATCGTCACCATCCTCACCATCATTATCTTCATCATCATCACATCGTCATCATCCTCACCACCATCATCGTCATCATCCTCACCATCATCACCATCCTCACCATCATTATCTTCATCACATCACCATCATCGTCATCATCACATCACCATCATCGTCACCATCCTCACCACCATCATCCTCATCATCATTATCTTCATCATCATCACCATCATCATCTTCATCACCATCACCATCCTCACCATCTTCATCTTCATCATCACCATCATTATCTTCATCATCATCACATCACCATCATCGTCATCATCACATCACCATCATCGTCATCATCCTCACCACCACCATCATCCTCACCATCATTATCTTCATCATCATCACCATCATCATCTTCATCACCATCACCATCCTCACCATCTTCATCTTCATCATCACCATCATTATCTTCGTCATCATCACCATCATCATCTTCATCCTCACCATCATCATCTTCAACATCAGCTTCATCGTCTTCATCATGACCATCATCATCATCATCATCCTCACCACCATTATCTTCATCATCGTCACCATCATCATCTTCATCCTCACCATCAGCATCTTCAACATCAGCTTCATCGTCTTCATCATCATCGTCGTCATCCTCATCATCATCACCATCATCATCCTCACCATCATCATCATCTTCATCCTCACCATCAGCATCTTCAACATCAGCTTCATCGTCTTCATCATCATCATCGTCATCCTCATCATCATCACCATCATCATCCTCACCATCATCATCATCTTCATCCTCACCATCATCATCTTCAACATCACCAACATCACGTGATTGTTAAATCATCTTGTTTTCTGTTTTACATCAGCGTCACATTCATCTCTGTTAGCCTAGCTTAGCACAAAGACTGGAAGCAGACCTTGAAGACATTCAACAACTTCAGTTCCCATCAGGTTTTCATAGTGCAGCTATGGCTAAGAATCATGGGAGTTGTAGTTGTTGAATGTGGCACAAAAGCTTCCTGAACCAGTAAAACAACAAGTGGCCAAAACCAGTCAGATGATGAGAGTTGGTCTGTTTCCTCTCAGGACTTTCCCCTCCTTTCCTTCCATCCTGCTCTTTCTTTATGTTTTATAATGGCGTTTGGTTGGATCTTAGATTTATGTAAACATGTTCAGCTGGTGAGTATGACATCATCATAAACAACAGGAAACGTGTGTGAATTGTTTGGGGTTCAAAACTGAGCTCATTGTTTTCTTTGTATTTTTACTGTGAAAGTATTTTCATGTGTAAATGATGATGTCACCTACTGCTGATGTGAAAACTCAAAAAAATTGATACGTTTATTAAAAAAGCCAAATTTATGTCTTTAAAGTCTACCAAATAAACATATCAAATGTATACAAATGTATACAAAATATCAAGGGGGCCCCACAGGAGTGTCATGTTTCAGGTCCTGCAAATGTTGTTGTTAACGCTGCGTCATCCTATTGGTTGAAAACCAATAAAACTGTCCACTGTAACTCTGGTTACTACAGGAGGCGCTCAACGTTGAACTTTAATTTCCCCTAAGAAGGTCTTAACTCGCTGGACGAGCAACAGACTGTTTTGTGGTTGCTGAAACACTTTTTGGATCCCATCGTTATACTCCACATAACAATCTTTGCCTGCAGAAGGAAGATACGGATTCACCGCTTTCTTCACGGAGAGAATAACAGCTGAGCCCCGCTCTCTCCCCACTACAAGTCGAGAGCGATCCCAAGTAAGAGGCTTGTGTCTGGGCAGAGATAGATTTTATAACTGTGTGTTATTTCATCTAAGCTTCATTTGTTGTGAATTGTTTTGCATTATTGTGGAAAGTAACGGACCGTCATGTCCTGTTCTGCTGTGTGTTTTCATGCTGTGTTAAGTTTCGTTTTGTGTCTGTGCCACGCCGGACCGTTATCTGTGTTAGCTTTAGCCACTGTGGAAGCTAATAACCGGGCCTTATCAGACCAAAGTCCAGTAACACGGCTGTTGAATGAAAGTTTGCTGCCGGGTTCCTGTGTGATAAAGGAACAGCTATTGTGCTTTACCACAGCAGTTGAGATCTCTTGCGCTTTAATCTGTGTGCCTTTCTTTCTCTCTCCTCTTTACTAACCCAGTCACCTTTACACGTACATATACACACACATCTCAAACAACCTAGATGGCGTGGTAGCATAACTAGCTACGCTCCACGCCACCTCAAGGACAAATAGAGTGTGTCCTCCATTTTGGCTCTCCCCCTTTGAGTTTCGTGGGTCTGCCTGCCATTTTGGATCTGTGCGTGACAACCACCCACCTGGTCACCTTCCTCCCACAGATTGTTCCGATTGGTTGGACTCGGTCCTTCTTACCCTCAGAGTTTTGGCGGGAGGCGGCTCCTCGGATCCTGAAGGCCTGTCTGGTTCTGCTCCGCTCCCCAAAGCTCCAGCTCTTTGGAACCTTGCTGGGACTGTCCTCCAGATTGGGCTCCATGCTGGGGGACCGTCGCAGGGCCTGGACGCCCCCCAGCCCCCCAGGAACTCCAGGACCCACACCAGGAGCAACACCAGGGCCGACTGTAGGAACCACTACAGACAGGAAGTAGGGAAGGAAAGAAGGAGGTCAAGGATAGGACACACCAGAATCGGAACTGTTGTTTCTGCTGGGTACTGGTTTGTTGTCCTGGTTCATGTCGGTCCAACAGTCTGCAGGTTTTCATTTAAACCAGTTTCTATAGCAGCTCGTTACAGCAATGGGTTCATCCTGTCTGATTAAAGGTTTGTTAAACAGGTAGATTATCTGGTGTTGGGTCTCTACAGATCAAACTAAACAAAATAACGTCCTGTAACTGTTCTGTCTGTTCATTCATTTCAGAAGGCCCAAAAATGTAACTGACATGATGCAGAAAACAATAGACATGTGACAGACTGTCATTATGTGTCTTGCTCAAGGAAACTTCAGTACTCAACAGAGAACCTGTTGGGAGGAGGAAAGCTGAGATCTGATCCACTTTTTTCTGCTACATCACAGGAAACATGTACAATAATAATCTGATTGTTCCCTGTCAAGTGTTCAACAGCTGCAACATTTCAAAACATAGAAAACTAACACCCACCATGCTGAGGAGAACCTTTTCCTTTGGTTCCTGAACTCCGGGGAGACGAGAAGACCCTTTCCTTCAGACTGACCTTCTGACTGCAGGGACAAGAGACAGTCAGACAGACATGTTTAATTGGATTTTAAAAGTTTTGACCTAACCGAGTTCTAACCCTAACCACAACATGTAAAATACTACTGCAGTAATATTAAAACAAGTTGACTACAGTTTATAACAGATCTTTCGACAGCAGCCATGTAAGAAATTTGATCCCAGAACTGCTCAAACTGCAGACAGTCGACCAGAAATACATCCGAAAGTCAGAGAGCTCATCGTTGATCGATTAGGTGATTAATCAGACTTATCTGACAGAAATTCTGTCCGAGTCTAAAATTAGTTGAGGGTGACTGATTCTGGAATAAAATCAGGCCAAATCTGTACAGACTCTGTCTGGCTTAAGTTAGTATTACGGACTTGTTTAGAGCCAGAATTGGACACTGACCCGGGAGACGGTTCAGGCTGGACCTCCTTCCTGCAGACAGACAGACAGACAGACAGGTTGTTATTATTAATTATTGACTGAAGAATAATTTTATTGATGTTAAACAATTCATGAATGTAAGACATTCTTCAGCTGATTACAAACAAGAATACTGCTATAATTGTAGTAGTTTGTGGACATGTAATGTGATTTCCTGTATCAAACATTTCAGACCTGAATGAGAGTCCTGATTTATTCTTGAGGTTCCTCAATAAATCCAACTGATTGAGAGGTGGAATCAACCTGGAGACACACACAGACAGAATAAATATTCTTATAATATTGTAATGATTGTCTGTAGGTGGACAGGTGTAGTCTCACCTGTACATGGGGACAGAGACGGTCCTCTCGTAATAATCCCAGGTTGAAGTCAGATCAGTTCGGCTCAGGTTTGTGGCATAAACCCTCCAGGCGGCCTGTAGAGACAGAGAGGATTTTATTGTTTCCATGCAAACAGTTACACACAAGATTTTCAAATTAAAATCTGTACTCTGGAGACATTAGAGTTCAAAGTCTTCATCCTGTTTGGTTTTAGGCAGGGTTAAATCCTGCTACCGCACTGATCTTCTGATCTTTGTTTCTGTCTGTAGGGGAGGTGGGCTGATCTTAACATCACCTGCTCTGGTCAGTGATTTTAATCCATATGTGGGCCATGTACTGTTGTTGCTAATGTGATAGATGGAAACATTCTAACACCAACATATAGGTTTGTTTAGGAACCAAAATGTAAGCCATCAGGAGAGCAAGACCCCGTAAAAGCTTATCAGATGTGCTGTTGTCAGCTACAGGTCAGTACGGCTATTCTTGAAATATGATGATTCTCAGGCACATTCTGCAGCATCTTTTTTTAGTTGGAAAAGGCAATATTGCAGTGTACAAAACTTACTCGATATTTTTACGTAAAACCCTTTTCCAGTTTTTTTATATACATGTATACAGTATATGGATATGCACAGAAAGAGGTCTTTAAAAACTTAAAACTTTCAGTCCTCCATCTTCATTTCCGAAGTATATATTGTAACGGTATGACCGGTTGCTTGGGGTGCCAGTTAGGTCAGCGATTAACAATATTTTCGTCAGGTTTGTGAGTCAATATTTTTAAGTCAGTCAACCGCACACAGGACTCAAACATAGAGCATAAATACACACAACACGCATATCTCGAACCCTCGAGAACACATACCCAAAAGCAAAACATATAGAATAGGCCAACAAACAATAAAACACCACAACAGATATCTCTCAATTCAATTATGTGTGTATGAGAGAAGGTATATGGATCTATATGTGTGGTAGCAATCGCTTCAGGACGTTGGATCAGAACACTATATTGATGTTTAGGAGAGTGTGGAAAAAAGGAGATGCAGAATCCAGGTATAGAGATTAGGCTTTATCTGGCTCAAATGAAGGTACACAAAGAGGGTGTGTGATGGGAGCCTAATGGGAAAAAGTGTAAAAATGCAAATGTCCATCAATTCAATTTTATTTATATAGCGCCAATTCATAACAGAAGTTATCTCATTGCGCTTTTCCTATAGAGCAGGTCTAGACCTAACTCTTTATAAAATTATTTACAGAGACCCAACAAATCCCACCATGAGCATCATCACAGATGAGTTGTTTGTGCTTGTGGTTCTGTAACAATAGAACACAACAGTACAGGCTGATTAACAATGGAAACTCTAGCATATACAGGGAGTGCAGAATTATTAGGCAAATGAGTATTTTGACCACATCATCCTCGTTATGCATGTTGTCTTACTCCAAGCTGTATAGGCTGGAAAGCCTACTACCAATTAAGCATATTAGGTGATGTGCATCTCTGTAATGAGAAGGGGTGTGGTCTAATGACATCAACACCCTATATCAGGTGTGCATAATTATTAGGCAACTTCCTTTCCTTTGGCAAAATGGGTCAAAAGAAGGACTTGACAGGCTCAGAAAAGTCAAAAATAGTGAGATATATTGCAGAGGGATGCAGCAGTCTTAAAATAGCCAAGCTTCTGAAGCGTGATCATCGAACAATCAAGCGTTTCATTCAAAATAGTCAACAGGGTCGCAAGAAGCGTGTGGAAAAACCAAGGCGCAAAATAACTGCCCGTGAACTGAGAAAAGTCAAGCGTGCAGCTGCCAAGATGCCACTTGCCACCAGTTTGGCCATATTTCAGAGCTGCAACATCACTGGAGTGCCCAAAAGCACAAGGTGTGCAATACTCAGAGACATGGCCAAGGTAAGAAAGGCAGAAAGTCGACCACCACTGAACAAGACGCACAAGCTGAAACGTCAAGACTGGGCCAAGAAATATCTCAAGACTGATTTTTCTAAGGTTTTATGGACTGATGAAATGAGAGTGAGTCTTGATGGGCCAGATGGATGGGCCCGTGGCTGGATTGGTAAAGGGCAGAGAGCTCCAGGCCGACTCAGACGCCAGCAAGGTGGAGGTGGAGTACTGGTTTGGGCTGGTATCATCAAAGATGAGCTTGTGGGGCCTTTTCGGGTTGAGGATGGAGTCGAGCTCAACTCCCAGTCCTACTGCCAGTTTCTGGAAGACACCTTCTTCAAGCAGTGGTACAGGAAGAAGTCTGCATCCTTCAAGAAAAACATGATTTTCACGCAGGACAATGCTCCATCACACGCGTCCAAGTACTCCACAGCGTGGCTGGCAAGAAAGGGTATAAAAGAAGAAAATCTAATGATATGGCCTCCTTGTTCACCTGATCTGAACCCCATTGAGAACCTGTGGTCCATCATCAAATGTGCGGTTTACAAGGAGGGAAGACAGCACACCTCTCTGAACAGTGTCTGGGAGGCTGTGGTTGCTGCTGCACAGATCAAAACACTGACAGAATCCATGCATGGCAGGCTTTTGAGTGTCCTTGCAAAGAAAGGTGGCTATATTGGTCACTGATTTGTTTTTGTTTGGTTTTTGAATGTCAGAAATGTATATTTGTGAATGTTGAGATGTTATATTGGTTTCACTGGTAAAAATAAATAATTGAAATGGGTATAAATTTGTTTTTTAAGTTGCCTAATAATTATGCACAGTAATAGTCACCTGCACACACAGATATCCCCCTAAAATAGCTAAAACTAAAAACTACTTCCAAAAATATTCAGCTTTGATATTAATGAGTTTTTTGTGTTCATTGAGAACATGGTTGTTGCTCAATAATAAAATTAATCCTCAAGAATACAACTTGCCTAATAATTCTGTACTCCCTGTAAAAACAAATGTAAAATAAGCTATAGGCATCTACAAACAACAACCAGCATACAGAGTTAAAGGCAACAGCACAATAATCTAGTGATCAGCCAACACAGAATAAGCACTAAACAACAGAAAGAATAGTAACTGGAATGCACAGAAACAATAGCTAGCAAAAGTAGCAATACAACTCTCAGACTGACAAGCTGGCAGCTAGCTCTGAATAGAATAATGCACTTGTGAAAGATGAAAGAATATTCGACTCATAGACCCACAAACTAAATAATGTTCCTCGTGTCACCGTGAGTTTAATCCTTCCATCATCTGCCCGTCTCACCAGGCATATGCAGTGTGGGCACACTGAGTTCACATGCACAGAGCATGATCTGTTCAGGCTCCAGGGCATAGAAGGCTTCATGCAGCTCTGTTCTTCCTCCCTTAAAGTTTGTGCCTTGATCCGATAGGAGCTCGAAGGGCTTTCCCTTACGAGCGATGAAGAGTCGCAGCGACATCAGAAAGGGGTCAGCATCTATATTAGATAGGTCTAGGTGGATCGCCCGGGTGGTAAGACACTTGTACAGAATGCCCCACCTTTTCTCTGTTAGTCGTCCCACTTTGACGGGCATAGTGCCGAAGCAGTCCACCCCAGTCAAATAGAAGGCAGGTCGGAAGAGCCTCAAACTTGAGGGGGGCAAATCTGCCATTCTAGGAACCTGTGATTGGCCTCTCCACTTCCTGCGCTCAGAACAGTTGTGTTGATATTCTTACTGCTTTTCTGCCTCTCAATATCCAGTACTTCCTGCGTAGCTCAGCAAAGACATGTTCAACTCCAAGGTGATGCAACTAGTTGTCACAGTGCTGGATTAAGAGTTTTGTGACCGAGTGAGAGGGAGCTAGAAGTACTGGGTGCAGAGATTAGTGCAAACTCCTCAGGAAAGCTCTCCATCTGAGCATGTCTCAGGTGGGTCAACTCTGATTTGCGGAAGTCGTTGGCAGCAGGGTGAGCAGTGCTGTTGGCCGCCCCATGCAGCAACTGTGTAGTGGCTTCCAGGAGTTCCTGATAGGTGTTTAACTGTTGGCCATCAGGTTTTGTAGGACTGGTTGCTTCTGCTAGTAAGCCACAGAACACAGTCTTCTTCAGCTCCTCTACCTCCTCCATAGGTTCTCCCGCTGGTGCCTTCGGCCAGTGGTTGGCAGACAGCTGCAGAAAGGGTGGCCCTTGACTCCAGCGATTCTCTCCAGCGAGCTGAGCCAGCATCTTCCCTCTTGTGATATCATCAGCGGGACTGGTTGCTGAGGCGATGTAGTGCCAGTCTGCAGGGTCAGATAGCTCTTGTAGCTCTGCAACTCTGGTTCCCACGAAAACTTTATACCAACATGAGTCTGAGTGGAGCCAGGTAAGTACTGTGGTCGAGTCTGTCCAGTACACCACCTCCTGGGCATCAAGGCTCTGCACATTTCCAGCCTGGGGATTGAGAGTTGCTTCTTGGGCACAACTCTTTATCTTGCGGCCAAAAAGGCCATCTCGACTTTTCCCTCATCATCTTCAGTGCGCAAATATGCCACAGACCCATACACCCGGTCAGAGGCATCGCAGAACATGTTAATGCTGCTGTTGCTGCAGTCCCGGCTGGGGTTGGTGTAGCATCTTGGCAGAGTTATCTGTGACAAGTGGGGAAACTCACTCTCAAACAACTGCCAGGCTTGGAGCAGGTCTTCTGGTAGATGGGGATCATCCCAACCTCATATGCACGATGACCTTGGCTCTCGCGGTGTATGGCACGATGAACCAGAGAGGGTCGTACTGCTGGGCAAGCAGTCGATAGATGTTATGCATCGTAGGTTCTCGACTTACACTCTAATTCAATTCAATTTTATTTATATAGCGCCAATTCATAACAGAAGTTATCTCATTGCACTTTTCCTATAGAGCAGGTCTAGACCGTACTCTTCATAATACTAATGGTGCTTGTATTGCAGTGTATCAGACTTGCACTGCCATATGAGTCTGAGAGTGCGCTTGAGGGTCTGCCGTGTCCTGGGTGTTGTTGTTGTTCTAACTGAAGTAAAATTAACATTCTTCCCTTCTAGACAAAAAGTAAACAATCTCTTCTCAACAAAAAACAGAACTAAGACAAGGAATGATTTGAACATTGTAACTTTTTTCCAGACTTCCAACAGTGACTGAACTGCCTCATCTATGAGGGATAACCTCTATTTCCTAACTGGGTTAGAGGGCCCTCTGCTGTGATAGCAGCCATGGAAAATTCCCTCTTTTACGTCCCAACTATGTTGCTGTGATTTAAATTTTTTTCGTTAGTTTCGTTGTTTTAAAAAAAAAATAAAAAAAAAATTGTACTTATTAATCCTTACCTAAGCCAAAATTACTCTTTTCAGACAGTCTTCAGTTTTAAAATTAGTCTGTGTTCTCTGTTTGTTCACGTCTGAATACTTGCAGCTTTCCTTGTAACCTGGTAGCCTACTCCACTGGCCCGAGTTGTGCGGCGCGCCTGCACTGGCTGCAAATGCTGAATCCTCTCCAGAAGCGATTCCAGTTGTGTGATTACTTTTACTGGCAATCCCCGGTCCGCCAGGTCAGACGTTTCTCCTCCACCGTTTCATAGGTTCTTGTCCCATCTTCATACAAGACTCTCAGCCGAGGTGGATACAAGGTCTGGAATCTTATGTTGTTTTCCTAGTTTTAGCATTTCTGCCATTGTTTCTTGTGGTGTTTTGCAGCCTCTCCTCATTCCCTTCAATCCTCGCTTTGGCTTCATCTAACCACAAATTCGTTTTTGCAATTTCTCCTTTAAGGCAAGACACTACAGGTGAATAGGGTAAACATTTTAACTAATAGATATCACCATGAAACAGTTTATTACTTACATTAAGACTATTTTTTGTATTACAAGTTTTCTGAAATTCTTTGTTTAAATATGCAAATTATGCATTATCTAATTGAATATGCACTAATTTGCATACATTTTCCAGAACAGAAATCTGAACATTGGATAAAGCCAGGTTCAAAAATCTTGTTTCATTTTGTTGACATATTAGAGTCAAAAGGTTTTTACAGAGGGAATTTTGGATCTCTCTTTTTAATCACTCAATAAATGAGGAAAATACTGTCAACAGCCATAAAAAAAATCTATTTTTGTCCCTGTTTTTAGGAATAAAATGTTATATAAATCAGGCTATGAATTATATATGAACAAACCCCTCAGAATATAGATAGGAATAAAACTGTAATGTTTGGTGTACGTAAATGCTGCTGAAGTGGAGATTTCTCTACTATGAGAGTATGACAAAAAACTCATTTTGAGAAAACAGCCTTTAAAGATATGTATTGTAAAAATGTACTGTCTTGGCTAGCCACGGGGGAACTAGCACCCTCAGGTTGCTGCAGCTCGTTTTTAATCGGTATTCTGAGCAGACTTTTTACTCTAGTGCTTAGACGCCATCCTCGCCCCCTTTCCAAATACAGTAAATGTAAACCAATACTTCTGTTATTTCGACTTGGGGGTAGATTTCTTTCACTTTTGTCGAGAGACCTTTCCCTATGCTGCCATCCCTTTGGTGACCCGGAAGTCCACTTTTCTATGATTTCTAAGTGGATTTATGGAGGTTGGACATCAGAGATCATGATATCGAAGTATAAGTCACACTTAATTATGTGAATGTGAATCAAGTCTGTGTGTTCAGATTTGTGAGTTGTGATTCTGAGACGGAGTGCAATCAGAGTGCTGGTTCACCTGTATGAGTCCAGCTGCTGGGTTTCGTCTCTTCTCAAAGTGTTTCTGTCGGTGCTGCTCCTGAACCTTCAGAGCAAAACCAGAACCCAGGATCCCCTAAGAGACAGACATACAGGTGAGCTGGGATGAACCAGGTGGAGGTTCAGCTGTCTCAGGAAAACTCAGGTAAACATTAGTGTCTTACAGCGGGCAGAGCGAAGAATGAAACTCCGATCAGAGTGAAAGTTGCAGCCAGCAGTCGTCCGTTCCAGGTGATGGGGAACTTATCTCCATAACCGATAGTTGTCAAGGTGATCTGACAGAGACAGACACAGACCAATCAGATCGTCTGAGGAGGAGACAGTAGGCCTTTTTCAATACAGATTGTGCCAAGTTCAGACTCGAACTTCCAATTTGTTCAACTCCGGAGTCCAAACTCATGGGAAAAGAGGACGCTGTACGATCAGTTTGTAACTGAGACAGCAGCTCAGCTACAACTCACCTGTACCTGACTGTTCTGTGACATCATCATCTGAACTCAAAGGAATAAAATAACCTTGACAGAGACGCAGTCAAAAGATACGTCTGTTATCTGATCTGTAATGTTTATTAAAAAATAAAACTAAATCTAATACAGATAAACTGCCTTGTTTGTTTTCATGTATATTTATTGATTAGTATGTAAATGTGTTGATATCTGTACATATGCAGCTCTGTTGTTAAACTATCCAATGTAAACATGAAGCTTCACTTTACCTTCAAATATTAGATTTACACTCCGACACCAAAGTTTATCTTCCAAAAGTTATTTTATCTTATGTTTCAATCTCTACAGATACATCAGAGACTGTCAATGTGTTTGTATTATTAGTGTGTATTGTCTTACCAGTCCCCACCAGAGGGCGTCTGCGTATGTCTCAAATTGTTCATTGTCTTCTTTTTCTGCCAAATAAACGAGGAAACTGGCCAGAATGAGACACAGGAAGCCAATATACCACGCTGTGATCAACTCCTGCAGAGGGACAGAGACATTATAATACAGTGAGAGAGAGAGAGAGACAGCCATTATAACACAGAGTCATGAACAGAAGCTAGAGTGAGCCACTGAAGGAGGATGGAGAAGTAATCAATAACTCTGATACAATAACGATACAGTACAGGATCAATGAAAACAATCAGATGTCAAGCGCCCTGTCAGAAAGATGACACCAATAAACCATAACTGCTGACACAGTGAAACTGAGAAACAGTGAAACAGTAAAACACTATGAAATACAGTGATACACTGTGAAACAATGAAATAAAGAAAAACTCCAAACAGAACAAACAATTAAAGACGCTCACATGTTTTAATCACCTTAAAATCAGCCCCGAGACCCCCTCCATCCCAAAGCCCTCCAGACCCAAGAGCTGAGCCCAGAAACAATGTCCAAATAGGAAGACAAAAAAATCATAGCAACCAAAAGAAAACAGACAGAGATGCAGTTCCTCCTACAGTGTACAACATTCAATGAAATAAAGAATGTTTACTTTAACAAGTTCAACTTTATGATCTCAGATTTCAAAGAACTCAATGACCTCTCAGATCCTGCTGCCCAATATGTATCAACATGCCACAACCTGAGGGACAGTGAATGACCTAGACACACATTAATTTAAAAAGAAATGTTGCAATGTTTATGTACTTATTTTTATTTGTATTATTATTATTATTATTATTACTACTACTACTACTATATTATCTTACTTATCTGTATATATTCTAATAGCACTTTTTTTTTCTGTTTATGTTTTTAATTTACACTTGCTTTTGCAATGTTAACATCTGTTTCCCATGATGCCAATAAAGCCCCATTGAATTGAAATACAGTGAAACACAGTGAAACTAAGAAATGTCAGTTGATGATGAAGTGCTGGAGAAAGAAAAAGTGAGTTAAGTGTCAGTTGATGTGTAAGAGATGAAAGCAGTTGGATTGTTAAAGACTAAAAATATATTCCAGTGTCAGCTGACATGTAATGGATGAAAAAAGTTGAAGCGTTAATAGTCTTTCCACAGAATCCTTCATTATCGGACCATTATTTAATAACTTTTGAACTTCTATTACTGGACTACACGCCATTAGGCAAAAATTCTTATTCTAGATGTCTATCTTGATAGTGCTGTGGCTAGATTCAAGGAAGCGATCCCATCTGCATTTAATTCAATATTATGTCTCAATATAACAGAGGAATCCTATGCTAATTTCAGTCCCTCCCAAATTGACCGTCTAGTTGATAGCGCTGCAGGCTCACTGCGAACGACACTCGATTCTATCGCTCCTCTAAAAACTAAGATAATAAAACAAAAAAGTTTAGCTCCATGGTATAACCCCCAAACCTGCAAATTAAAGCAAACATTGCGAAAACTTGAAAGGAAATGGCGTTCCAACAACCTGGAAGAATCTCGTTTAGTCTGGCAAGATAGTCTTAAAACATACAGGAAGGCCCTCCATAATGCCAGAGCAGCTTACTACTCATCATTAATAGAGGAAAATAAGAACAACCCCAGGTTTCTTTTCAGTGCCAGGCTGACAGAGAGTCACAGCTCTTTTGAACCATGCATTCTTATAGCTCTCAGTAGCAACGACTCCATGAGCTTCTTTAATGATAAAATTTTAACAATTAGAGAAAAAATTAATCAAGTCCTGCCTTCAACCGGTGCCGACTTGTCTTCAAACATAGGAACCTTGGAAACAGCTGTAGAGCCTGATGTGTGTTTTGGCTGCTTTGCTCCTGTCTTCAGCTGACTTTGACGATTAATTCATCTAAGCCATCAACCTGTCTCTTAGACCCCATTCCAACTAGGCTGCTTAAAGACCTTTTACCCTTAGTTAGCACTTCTTTACTGGATATGATAAATCTATCTTTATTACCAAGCTATGTACCACAATCCTTTAAAGTAGCTGTAATTAAACCGCTTCTTAAAAAGCCCACTCTTGATCCTGGGGTTATAATTAAGCTGGCTTATAATTGGGGCTGGCTCAGGTGAGTCCTGAACCATCCCTTAGTTATGCTGCTATAGGCCTAGACTGCCAGGAGACTTCCCATGATGCACCTCTCTCCTCCTCTCCCTCTCCGTCTCCATCTGTCTGCATGTTTATCCCATTACTGCATGTTACTAACTCGACATCTTCTCTCTCCCATAGTTCTGTGCTTTCTCGTTTCTCTCCTCTCTCCTTCTGTCGCTTTCAGCAGGTATTTCTGCCTCCGGAGCTGCAGAGTCTGGATCTGTGGTTGTGGGCCACCTGCTGCCCCCGTGTTCCTGCAGAGTCTGGATCTGTGGTTGTGGGCCACCTGCTGCCCCTGTGTTCCTGCAGAGTCTGGATCTGTGGTTGTGGGCCACCTGCTGCCCCCCGTGTTCCTGCAGAGTCTGGATCTGTGGTTGTGGGCCACCTGCTGCCCCCGTGTTCCTGCAGAGTCTGGATCTGTGGTTGTGGGCCACCTGCTGCCCCGTGTTCCTGCAGAGTCTGGATCTGTGGTTGTGGGCCACCTGCTGCCCCCGTGTTCCTGCAGAGTCTGGATCTGTGGTTGTGGGCCACCTGCTGCCCCCGTGTTCTCAATTGAGAATGACTTCCGGATGGGAGCCGAAACACTCCTGGACGAATGAGGGACTACACCGTCTTACTATTCTACTATATTAAAAAAATGTATTCTACGTGGTCTTTGCATTGTGCCTTTATTGTGACTGATGAAAGCAACTGAAAATTTCTGAAAGTGACCTGAAAGTACTTCAAGTGTCAGTCGGTGTGTAAGCAGTGACAGCAGTTAAAATGTCAGTTGGAGTGCAAGAGGTAGAGCAGAAATAGTTGAAGTGTTGGCATTGTAAGCAGTTGACATTACAGTTGTTTTGTAAGCACTGACAACAGTTGAAATGTTAGCTGAAGTGTCAGACAGACAGGCAGACAGACAGGTATTTCCCAGGTTACCTTGCTGTGGGCGTAGACAACTGATCCCAGCAGTTTCCAGGTTCCTCCCCGGCGGTCCATCCTGATCATCCTCAGAATCTGAAGGAAACGAAGTGACCTGATGGCTGAAGTGGCAAAGACGTTCCCTTGAGTCCCTGCAGCCAACACTGAGATGGACGCGATCAGCACCATGATGTCTGCAGCCAGATAGGTCAGAGAGACAGAGAAAGAGAGAATATTCTTTTAAATTTTCAAAACATCTTTATTTTCTCAAAACAGAGTTTACTAAATACAATGATAAGTGAGTGACAAACAAACAGGCAGGTGAATATAATGTCTCACATCATTCAACTGTTAAACATGCTTTTCTTAGAGTCCTTCCAGCAGGGTCTGAAATTAACATCCGCCAAGCGAGGGTAGATTTTCCGTTCGGAAGGCTGTCCGCCACACTGACGGGTAAATGTTTGTACCAAAATAGTCATGTAATAAACTATGCTGAGAGTCTTACACATTTTGGTGTCATTTACAGGCGCGCTGCTTCGGTCCTCTGCTGTCTGTGTCGAAGTTTGACACACACACACACACACACACACACACACATATGTGTTATTACACCCGTCTAAACAGTGCCGCCAAACTGACCGTCTCGAGAGCTCCTAGTTTCGCGGCACTGTTTACCGTACAGGACATCAGGTACTCTGCTAAACTATCACTTGCCGCCGGTAAAAAATATGCTTGGCCGGTGGGTTTTTATTCTCAGTTTCCTGCTGCTCACCTGTCTGCAGACTCACCTGTCTGAGAGTAAATGAAGTGTTGTTAAAGTCATCAGACTCACCGATGACACAGAAAGGTTTTCTGGCAAATTTGAGTCGCCCTCTCCATCCTCTGTAACGACAGCAACAACCTGCAGCCCAGATCCTCACCATGTATTCCACCCCGAACACCACGATGGTCACCACTTCCTGTTAGACATCAACAACCAGTGTTGTGCAAGTAACTGAAATATAGTAATTAGTTACAGTTATCAGTATCAGAAATACTTTATTGATCCCCGAAGGGAAACTCTTTGTTACAGCAGCTCGACTTAACGTCAGTGCACACAGGAGAAAGTACTAGCAAAAAATATAATACACTATAAAACACTATAAAAACAGGTCAGAAAATAAATTAAGTACCAGGTGGTACTTACTAGTTACTTCTCTAAAAAGTAATTGAATGACTTTACTAATTACTGCTTTTGCATTACTTTTAAATGCCTGCTTCAATTCTCTTATTAATGCACACAGTTGAAACAGAATCAACTTTTCGAGAATGCAACCCGACGTCATGTTGCAGTGGCCAATCCAGCGATCAGACCGGTCAAACTGCTCACAGTCAGCCTGAAATATCACTGAACCTGGGCACTATCCAGGCAGAGTTCATGGACCAAACTATGATACTTTCCCAGTGGTGTCCTGGCTTGGTATATTTTGTGTACCCAATTTCTGTGTCTGGCTTACTGTCTATGCTGAAAAATAGCAATACCAAGAAGGTATCCTTCCTTTGGTTTGTGGTCATTTGTTTGTTTGTTCGAGAGAGAGAAAGAGAGACAGAGAGAGAGGTAATAGCAATTTTTTTCTGTTTATATTTTTATTTCACACATGCTTTGGCAATGTTAACATCTGTTTCCCATGCCAATAAAGCCCAACTGAATTGAATTGAGAGAGAGAGCGGTGGTCGAGTGACCTATATAATGAATGAGGAGAGGGGGCGCTGCTAGTGAGAAAACTGGTGAATCAGAGAAATAAAACACTTGTGCTTTAGAACTTAACCGCCGTGAAACAATCAGAAAACAAACACCCCCACAAACCTGCAGCTAATCGCTACAATGCCTGATTTGGTCTGAATGAAGCGGATGGGTGACGTTCAATCATAAACCTCTTTATTTGTCAACAACACACTGTTAGAAACCAACCAAACTATTTAACTCCTCCCTCTAAGGATTAGTCTGTTTGACCCTAGGTCACTAAACTGGTCATTGAGCATTACATCTCCGCCATAATTAATAATAATTGTGCAATATTCTGTGTACTACTCAAGTGCAATATTAGTTTTCCCTTGTTAGTTTTTCTTATTTACTGTTACGGATATACCTCAATTACTCTCGACAGTACATGCACCTCCGCTTTTACTATTATTTATTACATAATTAGTGACATTGTATTTATACTGTACTTCACCATCTACCAGTAAACCCACTTGGTACTCGACACTTAGTTTATCTTATACTTATACCAACATGTTACTTAATTTATTTCTGACCTGTTTATAGTGTATAATATCGTTTTCTCCTGTGTGCACTGACGTAAAGGCGAGCTGCTGTGACAAAGAGTTTCCCTTCGGGGATCAATAAAGTATTTCTGATTCTGATTCTGATTCTGACGTGTCACTTAATCTGCTAATTGCACAATATTGCCCAAGCGTCAAGGATAATACAATTCAATAATAAGATGAGAAAAAAAGAGAAAAAATATACAATTCATCAAGTAAAATAAATAAAAACAGTAAACATGTTTTGTGTGTGTGTCATGTTCTTATATTCTGGTGGGGACTTTAACCTGAATGCACACTAACCCGTGGGGACCTCACAGGCAGAGACGGCTTTTTGAGGGTTAAGACTTGGTTTTAGGGTTCAGGTTACAATTAGGTTAGGGTAAGGGTTAAGGTTAGGGTATAGGGCTAGGGAAAGCATTATGTCAGTGACTGTCCCCCATGGGGATAGTGAAACAAACATGTGTGTGTGTGATAAGCTATATCAAGATAATTATTTGTCATATTCAGTGATGTTGTGTGAACTATGTGTCCCTCAGTTTGTGACATGCAATCACATATTGTGCAGCTCAGTATACTGCATGTCAAGTTTGGGATTAACAAATCAAATTTCTTAAAGTATTCCACTGATATTATTCTGAGTCTGTACTTGAGTCTGTATTTGGTCAGGATCTGTCTGTGGTCACTGAGTCTGTATGTGGTCAGGATCTGTCTGTGGTCACTGGGTCTGTATTTGGTCAGGATCTGTCTGTGGTCACTCGGTCTGTATTTGGTCAGGATCTGTCTGTGGTCACTGAGTCTGTATGAGGTCAGGATCTGTCTGTGGTCACTGGGTCTGTATGAGGTCAGGATCTGTCTGTGGTCACTGGGTCTGTATTTGGTCAGGATCTGTCTGTGGTCACTCGGTCTGTATGTGGTCAGGATCTGTCTGTGGTCACTCAGTCTGTATTTGGTCAGGATCTGCCTGTGGTCACTCGGTCTGTATTTGGTCAGGATCTGTCTGTGGTCACTCAGTCTGTATTTGGTCAGGATCTGTCTGTGGTCACTCAGTCTGTATTTGGTCAGGATCTGTCTGTGGTCACTGAGTCTGTATTTGGTCAGGATCTGCCTGTGGTCACTGAGTCTGTATTTGGTCAGGATCTGTCTGTGGTCACTGAGTCTGTATTTGGTCAGGATCTGTCTGTGGTCACTGAGTCTGTATTTGGTCAGGATCTGTCTGTGGTCACTGAGTCTGTATTTGGTCAGGATCTGTCTGTGGTCACTGAGTCTGTATTTGGTCAGGATCTGTCTGTGGTCACTGAGTCTGTATTTGGTCAGGATCTGTCTGTGGTCACTGAGTCTGTATGTGGTCAGGATCTGCCTCTGCTTTGGATCTCTGACAGTAAAGAGATACTCTTCCAGTTTATGTTCATGTTTTAGATGTGGTGTACTCTCTAGTGGTTGGAAAGGAGTGCTAGTCTGAGGTTGAACAGTATTGGCTGTGATTTTATCAGTAAGTCTGATTTTCTGTTGATCAACTAATCGATTAATAAACTGATCATTGCAGCTTTTCAACCAGCTGACTGGTGTGAAATCAAAGCTGTCATGATTTAAACTGAGAAGTTTAAAAATATCCTCAAACTGCAGACAAGAACCTAAAAGTATCACAACATACTGAGTTATATTTAAAGACTGTATTCAGACCTCAGTGTTCTGATCTGAAGATAAATGATTTTACCAGAATGTAGAGAGCATCCTCTGAACTCTTCTCGTACTCTTTGATGGTGGAGAACACAGACAGAACCAGACAGGAGAACACCAGCAGGAACCTGAACAGAGAACACACATTAAACACACACCGGTTTCTGAATACTGACCTCAGATCTGTGTTTTAGGGGGAAGATTTAGACTGTGACACCTGATCTGCGATCTGTCTTCAGTTATCGATCTTCAGCTGTTCCTGTAAACTGTCTGAACTGAGCAGATGGCAGGTAACTATTTATTTTAACTGATCTATCAATCAGTAAATATCAATAAATAATCATTAAGTTATTATGACTTATTCAGACAGCAGTTTTTTTAATGATGAAACCTTTTTATGATTTAAATTTTACAAAATTTAAGTCCATTAAAAAAACATTTGTCTGCACCTTTATTCCTGTTCAATCATTTACATGTGTTAAGAAATTACCCATGTGTATGGGAACTGACAAAAAAAGGTGACACTTAAAATGTATTACTGGGTGCACCTAAATGAAAAAGTTAGGCACACCAGTGCCACCACTGTAAAAAGTTAGTCTGCAGCCCTGAGGGGGCCAAAAAATTATCAGATTTATAAAACCGTGCGTACGCACACCTGCAGGCAACTTTCCCTTTATAAATCACAGTCCACCTGGAAATGTGCGCCGACGTAGTTAATTGCATTTGCATGACATTACTTATCTTCCATAGATGTGCAGTATGTTACCATAACACTATTTTATATTTTATCTATTTTGTCTTTCATGTAATTAACCTGTGCGCTCATGTTGTTTGAATCCACACAGAAAACTAATGTTACATGCCCAGACAAACTGTGATGCTGAATACACCTGGCTGAACATAAAGAGGGTCAAATGTGTAGAGTGTGACAAAGCCATGTTAAAGACATATACAGTATGATATGTGTAAAATAGTTTTGTTTTTTTAAAGGCTGATCAGACACTATATAATGGTAAGGTGGGGAAAACCCAGCCTGAACTGGTTGAAACAGGTTCAGCTAGACACCAGTGGACTCAGTCCGGGAAGGAATCTACAGACAAGTATCACTGGATACTTTGATACTGAAGAAAACTTGAAAACATGAGGATTCTCAGGCAGCTTCTGCAGCGTCTTTTTTCTCTGGTTTCTAAGTGGATTTATGGACGTTTATTCTGGACGGACATAGAGATCATTTTTGACTCAAATTCACCTCATGCAGTATCTTTGCCTCCACTTCAACTCTCTGGCGCATATCCAGTAATTGCACCAGGGTTAAAATGACGTCCGGAACGGCGAGTTAAATTACCGACGAGCACAGTGAAGATTACCTCTCATCCAGTGTCAGCTGAGTTCGGGCTGCAGCCCCCCACAACCCTCCAGAGGATAAGCAGGTATAGCTAATGGATGGATGGATGGACAGTGAAGATTTCATTCCCCACTTGCCCTGTAATGTTCAGCCATGCTTGTAGCTCTGTGAGGCTGTAGTTACAGTAGACACAGTGGTACTTTTAGCTAAAAATGCTAACTTCAGCATGCTTACATGCTCACAATGCAGGTATAATGTTTACCATGTTCACCATCTTAGCTTAGCGTGTTAGCATGCTAACATTAGCTAGTTAGCAGTGAACACAGAGCGCAGCTGAGGCTGATGGGAGCGTCAGCAGCTCTGCAGGTGTTTGGTCAGAAACCAAAGTGTCGGACGCGTTAACGTGTCGACCTGATGGTGGCGCTAGATGGAAAGTCAGAGGATCAGCAGAGTTATTACAGTTCATCCTGAGGGGAGCGTGAACGATGAAGCACGTCTCATCGCAGTCCAGCTGCTGCTGAGACGCTTCAGTCTGGACCGAAGTGGAGGACTGATCAACATAACATTTAATTAGAAGTTTAAAGAATCGTATCAATATTCTTATCTGGTAACAGACAGATGGACAGACAGGTGTATAGTCAGGTGTAATCTATAGGCAGGTATTTACACGTAGGCGTGGTAGATGAAGGCCCATCCTCGAGGTCTCTCCAGGACGTTGTACAGGAAGTTCTGCAGTCGTCTGTAGAAGGCGTTTCGTTTCGGAGGTTTCTTTCCTCCAGAGACACTGCTGCGCTGCCTCCGAGGGCCCTCCTCCCCTCCTAAACACAGGTATTCATTGATTCACACTAATATTTACACACTGTCTAATATTTACACACTGACACTAATATTTACACACTGACTCTAATATTAAACACACTGACACTAATATTTACACACTGACTCTAATATTAAACACACTGACACACTAAATGTGAAACTGCTAACGTCGTTGTGAAACGCACGTTTACGAATATGACTTCACCTCCTACAGTTTGTCATAAATAGATGTCAACCTTTAATCATTGTGTGAAAAATGAAATGTTAAAGCACCAGTCTGGTGTTTTTCTATATATTGTTCTTACTGTAAATAAAGTCCATAAAAACACCCATACCAACTGTTTCTTTGTTAAATCTGGTGTCCCTCAGGGGTTGATTTTAGAGCCTGTGTAGTTTCTAAATAAATGATAAAGTTAATGTTTGTAAACTAACAGATGACACCAGTATCTTTAACTGTCACAGAAACTTTAATATCCTCACTGTCTGAATAATTAACTGAATGCCTTTAAAGGGTCAGTCTGCTGTTTACCGGCTGCAACAAACGATTATTCTCATTATTATTCTGTCAATTATTTTCTTGATTAATCCATTTATTGTTTGCTCTATAAAACATCATAAAACAGTAAAAATGTCTGAGTTTCTCAGAGTCCAACATGGCGTCTTCAGATGTCTCGTTTTGTTCGACTAACAGCCCAAAACCGGAAGAGATTCGGTTTGAGATTTAAAACAGAGAAAAACAGAAAATGAGAAGCTGGAATTATATGGTTGAAATTTTGCTTTACAAAATAAACAATTAATCGATTATTAAAATAGTTACAGATTAATTTTCTGTCCATCGACTAGTAAATTTACTGTTTCGGCTTTACTGATGTTGTTTTATTTATTTTTGGTATAATGAACAACTCCCATAAAAAGACCAAAACATCGTGTTAGTCCTTCTCTCAATACTTTGACTTCCTACCCTTTCACTTCGACTGCTTTCATCTCTTTCTCTAACTGGCAGTTCAACTGACTTCAGCCTATACACATCAACTAACACTTGAAATAAGTTTTACTCTTCAACTTATTCAAACACTTGCATTTTAACTGAACAGTAAGTGCCAGTACAGTGCGGCTCCCTGACGTGGTTTAACACAGTGGAGGTCTGGCTCAGAGGAGGAAGATCCGGCAGCGGTGATACTCACACAACACTGGTTCATGTTGGTTTGAGTCTAAACATGAGACTTTATATAGAACATCACCGTTGTTATACTAAGAAAGGTTTGAATACAAGTCATAATGCCAGCAACAAATCACATTTAAGCACCTGTCTGACATGTTCACAGAAAATATATCATCCTGTGACTTCATTGGTTTAAATCTGCAGGTCTGAATGTGAAAATGTTGTTTTGATTTAGTTTTAATCAGTGAAGCAGATCCGGGAATGTTCCAGGATCTGGAGCTCATGTTTACATTAAGTCATCAGAAGAACCTGCTCAACACACACACACACACACACACACACACAGCCGCGTGCCACGTCCCTTCCATTAACGGTCTCCGTTAGTTAACCCACATGAACCGGCAGCTGTAGTTGTATGTTTCGGGTGTTTACCTGCTATAAGCAGAGCTCCGTCCCTGCTGGACTCGGTCCCCCCGGCCTCCAGACCCACAAAGCCGACCTTCAGCTTCTTCTGGTCGGCCTGCGCTCCGGGGAACACCCCGCCGTTCCGGGATTTCTGCACCATGACGGAGAGACGCGACCTGCACCGACCTGCCGGTCTACTGCCAGCCCGCAGACAGAGCGCCGAGGCCGGCCAGGCTCGGCGGGAGCATCGCTGCTGCGGAGCGGAGGAGGAAGAAGAGGAGAGGAGGAGAGAGGGATGGAGGAAAATGAAAACCGCAGAGAGACAGACGGGCAGCAGATTGGCTGATCAGCAGGTTTTTTTCTCCTCACCGACTTCCCGCATAAAAAGGAAATGGAATGACGTCACGGACGGTTATTGATCAAGCTCACAGAAAAAAACCAACTGATCAGATGATCAATTTGATCAGTTAGAGAAAAGAAATGGACACAGGAGGAAGATCAATGTGTAAATTATCATCTCTGCCGGGCTGAAGGTGGTAACCATGACAACCAGAGTGGAGGCAGGTGGAGACACACAATACAGGAGGGAGGAGGAAGAGTAGTAGGTAGGGAAGGAAAGGAGGTGATGAAGAGGAGGCGGTGGAGGAAGAGGAGGAGTAGGGAGGGAAGGAGATAGTATTTTGTTGAGCTCTGACATCACAAGCATAAATAGTTTTGATTGGCTTGTTCAAATGTATAAATGATAAAGGTTCCAGTTTATCAGTAACATGTGATGACATCAGTCACCAGAGGACCAATCAGCTGGTAGATGATGACGGTGGGGTTTTTACAGGATACCCAGAGACCACAGAGGTTTCCACAACGTTTGTTTATTAAACCTGCAGGTGACGTCATCACTCAGTAACACCTGTCATCAGAAAACCTTGTAACTCCTATTTAGGGAAACTAGATAACAGTAAATGTTGATTCTGATATAAAACTACACATTTTTAAAGCTGTTAATGGTAAATAAAACCTCAGGTTGCCATGGTAACAGTGGAGCTGGTTGTAGGTGTACAGTACAGTCAGCACTGAAGAGACATGCGTGTGTTTCTTTATTTTGCATTACAGGTAACAAACAAATATGATTGTAATTATTCAGAGTAGACGTGGATTAAACAATATATATTAAGAATAGAAGCAAATATGATGTAAATAATAATAAATAATATTCAACTGCAAAACTTCCCTTGATGGTGGAATCTAATGATAATGCAAAATACGTCAGGGGTCCTGGAACAGGGCGGAGTAGAAGGCAGGTTCAGAGCGGCGGCTGCGGTAGCGAAGGATGATGTCACTGATCATGTGCTTCCGTCTGACGTGGGGCGGAGGGGCAGAGTCACTCTCCAACCGTCGCCGATGGCAACAATTGATCACCGTCTCTCTAACCAGGAAACCTGGAGACAGAAAGACAGGAAGATCTTTCTCAGTTAGTGTTCATGACGAAGACGAGACCAAACTGACGTCATTAAACAATAACTGATCTCCAGAAATGATCGTTGATGAAAAGAGTTTTTATTTTCAAACAATCCTGTAATCCAGATCTCCTTCTTGTCATTTCTCTTCCTGTGTTTCTGAAACATCTTCAGGTGACTTTGCACACCGCTAACAGTGCTAACAGTGCTAACAGTGCTAACAGTGCTAACGCCTGGAGCTAGCTGCAGCCGGAGCTGCAGGAGGAAAATGATGCACATGATGACTGTTGCTGGGCAGCTGACCTCCGACAGCTTCATGTTTCAGTGAAGCGCAGGATATTTGGTGCCATCCTGAAGCTGAATCCTGCCGCCATCCCTCCAAACTTCAGTATGTAGAACAACGTCATGTCAACAAATACTCAGTGAATTTAGTTGTTGTTCACACATTAAAAGGTCTGGACCCAAATGAAGCAACAGTTTAACTGGCCTTCTATATCTCGAGTGACCCCACTTAGTAATAATCACCTTTTCCTGCCTCTGAGTTAGATGGGCTTTCTCTAAGGGATTCAAAGGCTTTATTGTCATATGCAGAAATAAACAAGTTATCAATGCAATAAGACAGTGTCGTCCCTCATTCGTCCAGGAGCGTTCTATCGTAGAAAAGCTTTCAGTCGTGGTCGTCTGGACGCTGTTTTCAGAATCAAGACGTTTCGGCTCCCATCCGGAAGTCATTCTCAACTGTGAAAAAATTGGACGGGAACTAGAAATTTAAGCTCCTCTGTGTTACATAAGCCCCGCCCTCAGGGAGGAGTCTACCTGAGTATCTGTTGATTAGCTAGTTTCACCTGAAACTGACCTAATAGTTCCCATGATGGCCCAGTAATCAGTAATCAGGCCTGTTGTTTTCTGGCTGCACCTCCCTCATCACTGTTAAGTACCTGATTAGCATGTGATTGGCTTGACCACGGTGTTAATACACTGTGGTAAACTTTGGGCAGGTTGAATCTCAGACCACCATTTCTGTTCAAAGAGGGGTTTTCTTTTTTCACAGAAATGGCTTCTTTGACTCGTCTTTCAAACCAACTCTTCTCTCTACTTAGACTCTTCACCTCGCTGTCTTCAAATGTGCGGTTTGTAGCTTTAAAAAAAAGGGATAACTAAAGCTGCGAGCAGAGATGAACAGGCCCTTGCACCTGACCGCACATCGGGGAGCGCTGCAGTCTCTGAATTTTCATGTGTTTTGGACACTGTACGAAGTAGTTAAACACCACTTCCTGTGTCCACTATGTGGCACTATAGAACACCCACTATGCATCATGTTCCAGTATATGAAGTGTGGACCACACCATGAAAAATTCACATAAATCAAATCATGATTGTCACACAAGGCTTACTTCCTGTTGCCAGTAGGTGGCGCAATGACTATAAATCCTTATTGGCATGTAGATGTCTTCAGGCCGGGACTCTTATCAAACATGTGAAGGGCAGATTGGACCACGTACACTCAAGTTACAAAAACGTCCTGTTTCAAGGCGAACAATGAGCTGTCATGGCAACAGCGTTCGATGTAAAGTCACAAGCTTCACTATTTAGCCTCATCAGCTTCTTAAGACTTGGCTGAACAAATTCGAGGTGGATGTGGTTAATCTGCTAGGAGTCGTTTGTGTGTGTACGCGTGCGGGGGGTGGGGTCTTTGTTGTTGCTGCCACTTTCTGGGCAGCTGGTCGATTGGTTGGTCTATATGCTCTCGTCCGACCAAAATCTCATTGGTCGATAGCAGGTTCCTAGCAGGTTGACCAGATCCACCTCACATTTTGGCAGAAACGCCTTAAAAGCTTCATGATCCTTCAATGTGAAGCTTTTCAGTTTTCATCAAACGCCGTTGCCGTGGTGATGCATTATTTGCCATGAAACAGGAAGTTGTACTTGAGTGTACATTATACAATCTTCCCTAAATTTCACATATTTGATAAGAGTCCCGGTCTGAGGACATCTACATGTCATTAAGGAGTCATAGTCATTGCGCCACCTACTGGCAACAGGAAGTAAGCCTTGTGTGACAATCATGATTTGATTTTTGTGAAATTTTCATGGTGTGGTCCACACTTCATATACTGGAACAGGACGTATCATTAGGGGTTGTTATTATATTTTCTGTGTAAAACTCTACAGAGACATCAGAGCCAAAGAGCTGCTGACATCACACTGTTCACCACAGGATGATGACCATGGATTCTGACTGAAAGTTCTCACCAGGCCAGAATTTATATTCAAACTTTAGGTCATTTGGAGCATTCTTGTCTAAATGTAAGAAGACAGACAGACAGTTAGATAGTGAGACAGACAGACATACCCAGAGACCTCTTGCTGACCACACTCCCGTTGACCAATGGGACAACCAAACTGAACTTGCTGGTGGTGTTTCCATGGAAACAGATCCGGTAGAGTCCAGTTTTCAGAGGATGGATGAAGATCAGCTGGACGTTTGACACACTAACAGACAGACAGACGGACAGATGGATAGCGGTCTTTCTGTAGTTTCAGTTCTTTCATTAATAAGACTGAAGCTGTTTGTAACCATGTTGACTGTGTGTGTTTTACCTTGTCTGTGTTTCTGTCTTCGTCTCTGACAGCAGATCAGACAGAGGGAAACTCTCTGAAACACAAAGTCACTAATCTGTTCTTACCTCATCACACCAGAAAAATACTTCAGGATTTCATTTTTGTCAGACAGATCAGATGAAGATCACCTGGTTCATCGTCACTCCCCAATATCTGCTGAGCTGAGCTTGGTGTATGCTTTTGGGGAGTGATGAGGTCAGAGCCTAGATGCCAAATATAAAGTCCCATCATCTATCTTTACGCTCTGAGTTCCCCTGAGGGGGATGTTTATTATCGTCACTCCCCAATCTCTGCTGAGCTGAGCTTGGTGCTTGTGACTGTTTGCACTCAACCTACGATGTGATGATAAAGATGTTTTTTATTTTCACATAATAAGGTTTAAATTTTCACTGAGATCAGCTTAAATTCTCAACATATAATTTTCCCTATGGGGAGAACAAACAGCTGATCTCATCTGGCTGGGTGCACTCACTAATACTGTATGTACTACTAGTTAGTAGAAACACTACTAAAGTTAGTTAGACGTATAAGTATTGTAATAATTGTATTGACAAACTTAATTGTAATACTTTAGGTAGTAATTATAATATTAATACAAAGTTTGTTAGTAGTTTTACCCAACAAACTTTAGATTATAAACTTTTAAGTTAGTTACCGATATCCTCGAAGTGTTCGACCCAGACTATCAGGAGTTTAGATTCAGAGCCGACGAACGACAACAAAAAACGAAAAGACTTCATGTCTTCAACTGGAGAACTCTGGAAACAAACAGACAGACAGACAGACAGACAGGTCAGAGACAGACAGACCGAAAGACAGACAGACAGATAAGTAATAATCAGATAAAAAAGCTTTTATTTTGAAGGTCTGTACTGTGGGTTGGGGGGCGGAGTCTTGGCTGAGCTCAGAATGACTCTGCAGGTTGGATGACGGCTCAGTCGGAGGCTCCCCCACCTCTGGACTCTTCGACCAATCAACCGCTTTAAACAAAAAGAGAAAGAATTAAGTAAAAGGAAATAGATTCAGTTTCTGTGACATCAGTATTTATGACTGTGACACAGTATTGCGATCATCAGACACTGACTGTGTGATGATGACGGGACGATGAAGGTGATCTCTGTCAGAGCGTCGGCATACTTCAGGACAAACCTCTCTCCATTAAACACGCCCCCTCCACTGTCACCCAGCACAACAGGGAATTCTGGGAGACAGAAAACAACCAATCAGCTTCAGGGAGAATGGAGTGCCCTCGGGTAACCTCTGACCCCTGACAGTGTCCTGTTACTGAGCATCATGTGGTTGAGAGGCAACCAATCAGAGCACTGACCTGAACTGTTGGTGCTGACCCCCCCCACCTGTCGTCGCCCCGCCTCCACCGGCCGACCGAGAGACGACAGGAAGTCCAGGAAGTGAGATGGGACGGTGCAGCTGGACTCCACGTTCCTCAGGATCTACAGAGAGACAGGCAGATTTACTGAGCCATGTATTCCTGTAGATTCCTATATAAGATGGAGACAGACCGTGTGTTCACATGGAAGGCTGCAGTAACGCCTACTGCTATATACAGGCTGGCTGAAATCGATCCAACATGGCCCCGAGACATTAGAGTAATTATTAATGGATTTACGCGACTACACACAACTTTTGATTACATCAACAGCAAAGGTAAGACATAATTCGTAGTTGTAAATGAACAAATGGGAGTTTGTTTTGATTGTTCTTGATGGTTTATTCAGTGAGTTTTAGTCGTAGAGTGATAGGAGTTACACTGCTAGAATCTGTGGAGTCTCACTATTCATGTGAGGTGTCATTTGTGTGGATAGCTGAAATTAAAGATATCTGTCTGTTCAGACAGAGAATGCTTTTTACTACACACTCAGTCAGTTGCTGATGTTTGACTTGTGTTTCGTTTAAGTAAAAATGGTTAGCATGAGCTACATTCCGTTTAGTAGGTGTACAACATGAATATGTTGCTACATGGTTAGCATGCCCTTATATGGTGTTTGTTGCGAGATGCGCTCACTGCCCCTGGTACTGGGGCACTCTGGTTTATTAAAGTAACTGTAATTAAACCTCTTCTTAAAAAGCCCACTCTTGATCCAGGGGTTTCAGCCAACTACAGACCTATATCTAACCTTCCCTTTCTCTCTAAGATCCTTGAGAAAGCAGTCGCCAATCAGTTGTGTGACTTTCTAAATAACAATAGTTTATTTGAGGATTTTCAGTCAGGGTTTAGAGTGCATCATAGCACAGAGACAGCACTGGTGAAAATTACAAATGACCTTCTAATTGCATCAGACAACGGACTTGTCTCTGTACTTGTCTTGTTAGATCTTAGTGCTGCGTTCAACACCAATGACCATCACATCCTATTACAGAGACTGGAACATGTAATTGGCATTAAAGGAGCCGCACTAAGCTGGTTTAAATCCTATCTATCAGATCGATCTCAGTTTGCACATGTTAACGGTGAGTCCTCCGTGCACGCCAAAGTTAGTCACAGAGTTCCACAAGGTTCTGTGCTTGGACCGATTCTATTCACCTTATATGTGCTTCCTCTAGGCAATATTATTAGGAAACACTCCATAAACTTTGTTATGCGGATGATACCCAATTATATCTATCGATCCAGCCAGATGAAACTAACCAGTTAGCTAAACTTCAAGCATGCCTGTCTCTCTCTCTTTGAAAACCTAACACGGCAGCGGTGGATGGCCGCCCACCATTGAGTCTGGTTCTGTCCAAGGTTTCTGCCTCTTAAAGGAAGTTTTTCCTTGCCACTGTCGCCAAATGCTTGCTCATGGTGGAATTTGTTGGGTCTCTGTAAATAATATTATAAAGAGTTCGGTCTAGACCTGCTCTATAGGAAAAGTGCAATGAGATAACTTCTGTTATGAATTGGCGCTATATAAATAAATTGAATTGAACAGATTCAGGGAGAAAGACAGAAAGGAGAAGGTAGTATTTTCTATAGCTGTGACATCACACTGAGGAACAGCTTTGATTGGCTTGTTCAAACAGTGTAAATTATAAATATAGTAGACAGGTGATACAGATAGTCAGAGAGACAGATGTGTAGTGATCTTAGCAGCTGACAGACAGACAGATGTGACAGTGTTTGACCTCCACTGCTGTCCTCTGTCCTGCTCTCATGCAGAAGATGAAGGCGGAGTCACAGTTTCTGGACGGCAGCTGGTCCAGTTGTCTCAGATCCTCAGAGAAACCTGGAAGAGACGAGTCCAGAGACACCAGCTGAGCCAGGACACCACTGCTACCTGGATCCTGCAGAGAGACAGGTGAGAGGGTGACAGGCGAGACAACAGACAGGTCTAAATTAATCAATAAATCGATCCTGTCCTTGGTACCTTCAGCGTCTCACGTGTCAGCAGGCCCAGGTGGGACAGGAAGAGTCTCGCTGTCTGGAAGTTGGAGACGGGGGGCGGTGGCCTGCAGGTCGTCATGACAGCCGACCGTCCACTCACCTGCAGCCGAGCCTCGACCTGTCGCTGCCTCTTCAGCGCTGCTCGCAGACGCTCCAGCTGCTGTTGCACCTGACAGAGGAGGAGGAGCAGGTGGTAATTCTTTACAAATAACACCAATCATGAAAACATTACACACACGTAAAGAACACCTGTCTCACTTTAAAGGCAGATTAAGTAGGATTTTACTAAAAAAACAATGTATAGACTCATATAAAAATAATCCCTGTCAATCATCACTTACGACCCACTAGAAGTGTGTGGCGGTGTCTGTATGTGCAGAGCTGCTTTTTTTTAGTTTTTTTCTTAGTTTCTTATTAGTTTGCTGTGTTCGGGACATTTCTGGGCGTCAACCTTTGGGCAGGTGTGTGTCTCTTCTTTCATTCTCAACTTTGAATCACATGTTTACAAACAGCAACCGACAAATCCTACTTATTCTGCTTTTAATGTAGCTTCAAAACGTTCTGTGACATCAGCTTTTAAAATCAGCAAGACAAGTAAGTGAAAATATCCTAAAACTGATCCCTAAGGAGCACTGCAGGGGATATGTACAGGTAAATTGATATCATCAATTTAAAAGTTCTGTTTCGAAAGGTAGAATGAACATTCAGCAGGATCTGGATCGGACCAGGTTCTTACCTCCTCAGTACCGGTCTCATGCAGAGCTGGAATACTCAGATCTGCTTTAACTAAAGGAACTCTGTCAATGTTTTCAGGAAACAGCTGATGTTTGACACCACATCGTATCCCAGCATCCTCCTGGGCTACACCACGGTGTTCTGGGATCAGAGTTTGCTGCAGTAGATCAATAGAAGAGATAAAACACTGATCTGAAGCCTGAGAAACACACTATGTTTACCAGTTGTATCATTATGTATTTTATTGTATTTGGTCATTGATGTAAAGTGGTCACCTGTGTGTGTGTTCTTCCCTCTCTGGGCTGCAGGTGGAGCTGTAGTGTCCAGGTATGACATCCTGACAGTCCTCTGATCAGCACTGTGAGCGATGGACACAATGCTGCACACACCAATCAATAAAATGTAATACAATTAGAAACATTAAGGGTTTTGTCTTCAGAGCTGAAAGGATTAGTTGACTGATTGATTACTCGATCAGAAAATCAATCAGCAGTGAGGAGGAAGTTACATCAGCCTCTCCCAGTTTGTTGTCAAATGCTGTGCGACAGTTTTATGAGTCTGATTTGATTTAGAGATTCATTTGATTTTGTCATGAGAAAATGTGGCAATGTTGGACTGATGATGACAGGAAATGTCAGGGAGGCGTGATTGGTGTTTCATTTGTATTTCTGCTGTGTTTATAGGTTTCATCGTGTTCCTGCTCTATCAAGGCCAGTGTTTCTGTGTCTATCTGGTTCAGTGAGTCAGGACTAACCCTGTTCAGGTTCCTGTGGTTGTTCCAGCATGGCCAGGATCACTGAGCTGTCCACCACAAAGTATCTGAACTTCTTCACATTGTTGTCACTCAAAGTGGAGCAGCCAATCAGAGCATCCTCATCCAGCAGGCCTCTGAGGAATGGGAAGGCCCCTGAAACCTGCATAACACTGAGACATGAATCAGACTGGTGTTAAGCTGTGCAGACAGTGTTCGGGTTCGGCCCAATTTTAGCCCAGAATCGGTTGCCCCCAATTTTAGAATCAGGCCCAATTTTTGCCAGATCAGTTGTCGTTTGACGTGCAGTTTAAGGTCACCATGCCTGATTAGTCACCTGGTCTGAATCTGACCTAAATCTGGTCTGAATCCAGTCTGAATCTGGTCTCAATCTAATCTGAATCTGGTGTGAATATGTTCTTTTAAACATCACAGATATTGCTGCCTTCCTTTCAGCTCATTTATTTCCATTTTTAATTAACAAAAAACTGGTCAAAGACTGAACCGATGCCCTGTTCTAACCACACATAAAACCTTTGTTCCACTACTTCCTTCGACCACAGTTGATTTATTAACCAGGATATAAACAAAAATAATTGCACAAAAATGCCTTCAATACTTCAACAAATTGTGAAAATATATTTTGCAACTAACACAAAATGGCTCCAACAGTACAGAGCCAAAGTACAGGATGTGAACTCTGATTACTGAAGTCACTATTGTAGTGGAGATGAAAAACACTCAGGTATTCCTTCATTAAAAAAAAAAAAATGAGCTTGTGTTTTTAAAAATCTAGTACCTTTACAGGTGTGTTTGTTTTGCTCACCAGCTAAGCGTGGCCTCAGCTGCCTCCTTCACCCTCAGAGAGGCTGGGTTCAGTTCTTTCTCCTCTTTACACCTCACTTCCTGTTCCTGTCTGGACTTACTGCCTGAAATTCCCAATTCCACGATCTCCAGGACCTCCAACAAACACTCCTGAAAACACACAAACCACACACACAGAACACAGAAAACACGTGCTGGTCAGTTAAATGCTGGTTAGTTACCTGGGGTCTCATTTATAAAACAGTGCTAGGATCCATACTAAAAGTATATGTGCGCGCAAAAGCCGAAAATGACGCATGTGGAGAAATAGAGGTGCTTGTGAGGTGGAGGTTAGAAAGCAGCGCGGTTTTTACAGAATTATATTATTTTCAAAAGGGACTTCAGGCAGAACAGTAAACATTATATATTGTTGATCATATCAAACACACACCTGTCGCATAATTCCCAGAAACCCCAGAGTGGTTAGTAGCCGACTTTGTACCAGGATGACGCGGTTCCGTCCGGTTGGTCTGTCTAATGTTGGACCCAGTTCAGCACATACAGTGGTGTGCAAAAGTGCTTGCCCCCTTCCTGATTTCTTATTTTTTTGCATGTTTGTCACTTAAATGTTTCAGATCATCAAACAAATTAAAATATTAGTCAAAGATAACACAAGTAAACACGAAATACAGTTTTTACATGAAGGTTGTTATTATTAAGGAAAAACAAAATCCAAACCTACATGGCCCTGTGTGGAAAAGTGATTGCCCCCCCTGTTAAAACATAACTGTGGTTTATCACACCTGAGTTCAATTTCTATAGCCACACCCAGGCCTGATTACTGCCACACCAAGAAATCACTTAAATAGGACCTGCCTGACAAAGTGAAGTAGACCAAAAGATCTTCAAAAGCTAGACATCATGCCGAGAGGAATGAACAGGAACAAATGAGAAAGAAAGTCATTGAGATCTATCAGTCTGGGAAAGGTTATAAAGCCATTTCTAAAGCTTTGGGACTCCAGCGAACCACAGTGACAGCCATTATCCACAAATGGCAAAAACATGACGAACCTTATAAATAATAATAATAATAAAACTTTATTTATAGAGCACTTATCAAAACAAAGTACAAAGTGCTTCACAACAAGAAAAATAAAATAACACAGTGAATGACGAAATATAAAGAAATAAAACACAGAAATACAGAAAAGCAATAAAATAAACAGTAAAATAAACAGCCAGTTCACGTAAAATCAGGATATGCTTTCAGATAAAAATGTGTTTTGAGACGAGATTTAAACGAAGACTCTGACTCAGACAATCTAATTTCTTGCAAGTTGTTCCAGAGCCTCGGGGCCCTGATAGCAAAAGCTCTGTCCCCTTAGTTTTCATCCTGGACTCAGGAACAGACAGGAGACCCCTGCCGAAGATCTCAAACTACGTGAAGGTTCATAAGGGATTACAAGGTCTAAAATATAATCTGGGGCCAGGCCATGAAGAGCCTTAAAAGTAATCAACAAGATCTTAAAATCAATCCTAAAACCAACAGGAGCCAGTGTAAAGAGGCTAAAACAGGTGTTATGTGGTCATACTTCTTGGTCCTGGTTAACAGCCTAGCAGCTGAGTTTTGTACAGTCTGCAGTCGTGTCAGAGCTTTTTGATTAAGACAAGTGAACAGGCTGTTACAATAATCAAGGCGTGAGGAGATAAAAGCATGCACAACAGTTTCTGCATCACTAAGATTTAAAATAGATCGTATTTTTGCAATGTTTCTGAGGTGATAGAAACATGATTGGACAAGCTTAGTGATATGTTGCTCAAAACATAAATTGCTATCAAACAGGACACCAAGATTTCGTGCAACAGGCTTGATATGTTGTGACAGGTTACCAGTGGATGGCAGTATTTGTTTAGTGATGTGTTGGGGCCCAATAACAAGGATTTCAGTTTTATTTGAGTTGAGCTGAAGAAAATTTATCGACATCCAATTTTTATGTCAGACAGGCAGTCCTGCAGAGAACTCAGCATACTAAGGTCAGTGGGCTTGACAGGGAGGTACAACTGTGTGTCATCCGCATAACAATGAAAAGAAATACCATGTCTGCGGATTACATCACCCAAGGGAAGCATGTATAAGGAGAACAATATTGGTCCCAGAATTGAACCTTGAGGCACACCATACTTGATATGGGAAAAGGATGACTTGAAGTTATTAATGCTAACACAGAATTTCCTATTGGACAGGTAAGATGCGAACCAGTCCCGACATTTAAGTGTGACAAACATGCAAAAAAAAAAAGAAATCAGGAAGGGGGCAAACACTTTTGCACACCACTGTAGATCCAAGAGCACGGCAGAGAAACTAAATCGCCCAGGAAATCTTTGTGGTCCCTGAACCTCGTTCTCTCCTGATCCTTCCCTTCATGTTGTCCTCTGCAGTGGCAGCGCATCCACCATGCAGCATTATGACGAGTGTCACTGCAGTATTTATGCTTACAGCAGTCAGACTGATTACCTCACACCTTGCCAAAATGATCGCATCACTCAGTGGTGTCCCCACCCTGGGACATCATGTGAAGGTGGAAGTCTGACAGGTTTTGTTATGCTTGTCCTGCATCATGATTAGGACTGATAATGAGGATATGGAGTGTAGCTATTGTGCGAGAGCTGAAACTACTGAACTACTTGAAAACTACTGACGCTCTGTTCTGCAAGTCTTTAATGCTATTTGATGTTATCTTGGATTTGTACAACCCACAATGATTTCTTCAGGTACAGTCCAGCCCTCTCCTCTGCGCTCCGGGGTGGGGAATGTGATGGTGAGACAGTGCTGATGAAATATTGAGCTGACTCTGATTTAAGATTTGAGTTGGCTTATATCTTTTACAATTGAAAGGTGCTTATGGAATAGTTATGGCTCACTACAAGCACAAGTACAAATAACACTGCTGGTTTGAATGTTTATGATAACGTGGATCTATAATTAACGTTTGATATTAAGTGAAATTAAATGTATGAGAGGCATCATTAAACAATCAGGCTTCAATTCACCATATCACCATCTGTGTCGCCAGTTTCCCGTCTCCAAAATGTGCGTACGCATGGGTCAGAGTTTACGTACATGTGCGCACATTCTCCTTTCAAGTTTGTTTTATAGATCACAACTTATGCGGGTGAAGTGGCGTATGCCTCTTTCAGGCCCTGTTTTGTGCTACACAACAGTTATAAATGAAACCCCTGGTTGTTAGTTACCTGCTGATCAGTTACATTCTGCCTGTTAAAAGAAAGTTTTTCCTTGCCACTGTCGCCAAGTGCTCATGGTGGGATTTGTTGGGTCTCTGTAAATAATATTATAAAGAGTTCGGTCTAGACCTGCTCTATAGGAAAAGCGCAATGAGATAACTTCTGTTATGAATTGGCGCTATATAAATAAAATTGAATTGAATGACCTGCTGGTTAGTTACCTGGTGGTCAAGCATGGTGGGATGGTGAGTTAACCAGACGTTCAGACAGTCGAATGCAGCAACGATGATGGAGTGCAGATCTCTGGAGTGAAGCGGAGGAGGACGACTGCACTGAAACACGATGTAACTACAGACTGAAGTGACCGCTCGCCTCCTCTCGCTCTCCTCCACACTCACCTCTACCTGCAGGACGACAGTTAGTTTAGATTGTGTGTGTGTGTCTGTGTGTGTGTGTGGTGGGTGAGGGGGATATCCACCTTGGCCAGTCCTCCCAGCACTTCCAGTGCAGACAGACAAACTGCTGAGTCATTCCTCCACTGAGCCGTCAGACGCTGAGTCAGCAGACGCACAAACTGAACCCACAGGATCCCTGCTGCATCTGACTGGACGGCTGGTTACCATGGCAACACACACGCACACACACACACACAGTTGTTGTCAGACTTCCATGACATGATGGGTCAATGTCATAAAAATGGTACAGGTCAGTTAAACAATTAATTAAAATCATCATAATTAACTACCGGTTCCTCTGGTTCGTCTATTTGCACTGGCTTTACCCGCTCCACTGGTTCCACTGGTCCCCATGGTCCGTCTGCATCTACTGGCTCCACCATGCAGGGACTCAGTTTCCTGTAAACAACAGTAGACTCATCGTTTTAGTTTTTCCTGATAATACAAGAAAACCCAGAGTAAGAGTGTAAAGTCATGCTGGCACACGTTTTCTTGTATTTAAGTCTAATTTAAACTAAATTATAACTCATTCGAAAGCCTTGTTCTTACTCTTTCACACCCAACCAGGAAAACACGACAGCCAATTTTATTTGTTATAGTGTACCGCGCTCCTGGTCCTTATTCTGAATTTCTATCTGAATTTTTATCACATTTAGTCCTTAAAACAGATAAAGTAATTATTGTAGGTGATTTTAATATTCATGTGGACGTTGATAATGAGCCTTAGTACTGCGTTTATCTCATTGTTAGATTCGATTGGCTTCTGTCAGAGCGTACATGAAGCCACTCACTGTTTTAACCACAGCCTCGACCTTGTTCTGGTATATGGCATTGAAACTGAACATTTAATAGTCTTTCCACAGAATCCTTATTTATCGGACCATTATTTAATAACTTTTGAGCTCCTATTACTGGACTACACGCCATTAGGCAAAAACTCCTACTCTAGATGTCTATCTGATAGTGCTGTAGCTAAATTTAAGGAAGTGATTCCATCTGCATTTAATTCAATGTTATGTCTCAATATAACAGAGGACTCCTATGCAAATCGCAGCCCCTCCCAAATTGACCATCTAGTTGATAGCGCTGCAGGCTCACTGCGAACGACACTCGATTCTATCATCAAAAAGAAGATAATAAAACAAAGAAGGTTAGCTTCATGGTATAATCCCCAAACCCGCAAATTAAAGCAAACATCACGAAAACTTTACAGGAAATGGCGTTCCAACAACCTGGAAGAATCTCGTTTAGTCTGGCAAGATAGTCTTCAAACATACAGGAAGGCCCTCCTTAATGCCAGAGCAGCTTACTACTCATCATTAATAGAGGAAAATAAGAACAACCCCAGGTTTCTTAAGAGCTATGACTCTGTGAGTCTGGTTCTGCTCGAGGTTTCTGTCTCTTAAAAGGAAGTTTTTCCTTGCCATTGTCGCCAAGTGCTTGCTCATGGTGGGATTTGTTGGGTCTCTGTAATTAATATAAAGAGTTCGGTCTAGACCTGCTCTACAGGAAAAGTGCAATGAGATAACTTCTGTTATGAATTGGCGCTATATAAATAAAACTGAAATGAATTGAATTTAGTAGTTTGAGGCTATCAAATTATTTAGTCCTAAATATGGATGAACAGTGAAATATAAAAACAAACATCACAAGACTGTGGAAGATAAAACACTGTTCAATAAAGCTAATTTAGAAAATGTGCAATATTAAAGCTGGGGTATGTTGGAGAAACTAGAGACAGCTAGATTTTGAAAGTATTCATCCAAAATCCAACCCCCTCCCTTCAGGCCTCCCACCAAACCCACTCCCCCTAAACACATTTTCATGCACAATGAGTGCACGGGCAGAGTGCGCATAGGTAGGCAGCTAGGTAGGGCAGCCAATGATTGGTGGTGGGTAAGATTCTTTGCCGAGAGATGACAAGACAGGACACACACACAAGTCGATCTTCCAATTAAGTTGGATTTAATATCAGCTGAGGAGCATTACAAGAAATACTCAAAGAACCAAGAAAAGCTTAACATATATATATACCATTCTAGAAATTGACCTTTAACCTTAGTTTTAACTTTCCTGGACCCCAAAGACACATCTGGAAATTCTTTTTCATTGATGCCCTGCCCTTTACGTCACCTCATAACATGTCATTCTTAACCCTGGAGCCGCATAATGTTCCAAACTGATGTGGTCCCAGTCCAATTGATATCTTATAGATAAACACACTCAAAACTATAACACATGCAACTTCAACATGGATTGATATTTAACCTAACAATTGGACAAGCTTATTACAGGCCTGCAACAGCCACAGATACTCGATTGTTTTCATTTTTATGTCAGAGCATTTGATTTATTGATTGCTGTCGAGGTGTAAAGAGAATTTCAACTAATATAACAAAATACTTCTGAACTAAATTGCCTACCTTAGCTTTAAGACAACAAACACAGAATATACATTATAAATATAGATGGTTCTTTTTTCCTCACTTTGGTTCATGGATAATCCCACAAAAGAGGCAGAATAAAAAGGTTAACTATGCTGAAAGTGGTCTTATAACATTATAGTAAGTATAATTAGATTGAATGATGTTCAGGATAGTTTTTTGTCTGCACAGAATTAATGTGACATATTGTGTCAGAAGAGTTTCAGTAGACTCACCTGCTGAGTTTGTCCTGCTGCCTCTAACAGAGCCGAGTCCTGAACCAGGTTCAACATAGATGCTACACAAAACATCAGTTAAACAGAAATCAATCAGGCTGTGTCTGAACTCTGATTGTGTAAATGTATGCAGTATATACGTCCTTCTAACAATCCCACAATGCAATGCTCTGCGTTTCCGCTACAGATGCAAAAAATTATCAGTTAGCGACTTTACAGATGTCAGTGATAATAAGAGTTACTGCTCACTGTTTAGTAAACAACTGAGTGTCTGTTATACAGGGAGGAGTGAATGAATGAGTGAATGAAGGAATTACTGAACAAATGAATGGGTGAATGAGTGAATGAATTAATGAGTGAATTAGTGAATGAATGAATGATTTTGGCCTAAAACACATCAGACGAATCTTTCAGATGAACACAGTCAGATCAGTTATTGTATAAAACTTATAAACTTGAAGCAGAAATCAGGATCTGTGACTGACCGAGTATCATCTGTGTGTTGGAGGTGTCGGTCTCTGTCTGCAGAGCTCCGATGAGAACACTGATGAGGCGGGGCTTGAGAGAGAGGAAGCTACCTGCTGTGACATCATCACCACTGAACTGCCCGTCCAATAACACCTGAACACACACACAGCGGACTGTTACTGCATCTGTGGTTATTAATGGGTGTTTTTACTTCACCTGTGAGGTCCAGGTCAAGTCTGCACAGGTGTGTGTAGGTGTTTAACAGGGTAGATAGAAGCTTACCTCTGATTGAACAGATCCAAACTGCAGAGGGAGGGGCAGCAGGGACAGCAGGACGAGGATGGAGGCTCGCCTCAAATCCACCAGACTCACAAAACTCTTAAACCTCAACAGCTCTCTGGGCGAGAGACAAAGACAGAGAGAGAGAGAGAGAGAGAGAGAGAGACATTTACCTGCAGCTACACCTGTCTGTACCTGTAGGTACCTGTAGGTACAGACAGGTGTAGCTGGTGATTGTATGACTACGTTAGGTGTTGGTTACAGCCTTCAACACATTACTGCTGGATGATTCAAAATTCTGCCTCCTTTAAGGTTTCAGATATGAGACTCATCCCCCCCAGTGTGGGCTGGAGGTTGAGGACCAGATCCCAGCCTGGGAGGGGAGCTTGCTGGTGAAATGGTCCAGTACCCACAGGCTTCTGAGTCAAACTCAGCCTGAAGAAAAAACGTGGGGCAATGTGGACCCACCATCTGCAGGGAAAGGTATAGGGGTCTGGCTTGAGGTCAGCTGCATTGCAGGAAGTGGCGGAAGCCTGTGGACCCGTGACTGTAGAAACTCCAGTACTACAATTATTTCTAATTATGTTTAAGGGAAAACAAACAATATAGAATCTGAGATTGTTCCTTCACAGAACCAAGAGGCTGTAAAAACTCAACAGCTGTCATCGGGAAACACAGCAGTCCAGAGTCACCTGGCCCAGGTGAGACTCACTGAGCCTCATCAGAATGGATCAGGCTGTGAGGCCAACAGCAGCAGAACTGTCATTAGTAGTATAAGTTCCTATATCTGCACTATAAGTATGTTCAATTCAATTCAATTATATTTATATAGCGCCAATTCATGAGAGAATGTATCTCATTGCACTTTTCCTGTAGAGCAGGTCTAGACTGTACTCTTAATAATATTATTTACAAAGACCCAACAAATCCCATCATGAGCAAGCACTTGGCCACAGTGGCAAGGAAAAACGAGAGAGAGAGAGATAGTAACAGAGCCAATAACAGCAACTGTAGCAGCAGTTGTCGAGCAGGAACACGGGGGCAGCAGGTGGCCCACAACCACAGATCCAGACTCTGCAGCTCTGGAGGCAGAAATACCTGCTGAAAGCGACAGAAGGAGAGAGGAGAGAAACGAGAAAGCACAGAACTACGGGAGAGAGAAGATGTCGAGTTAGTAACATGCAGTAATGGGATAAACATGCATACAGATGGAGAGGGAGAGGAGGAGAGAGGAGAGAGGTGCATCACGGGAAGTCTCCCAGCAGTCTAGGCCTATAGCAGCAACACTAAGGGATGGTTCAGGACTCACCCAAGCCAGCCCTAACTATAAGCTTTATCAAAGAGGAAAGTCTTAAGCCTACTCTTAAATGTGGAGATGGTGTCTGCCTCCTGAACCCAAACTGGGACCTGGTTCCACAGGAGAGGAGCTTGATAACTGAAGGCTCTGGCTCCCGGTCTACTTTTGGAGACTCTAGGAACCACAAGTAACCCTGCATCCTGGGAGCGCAGTGTTCTAGTCGGGTAATAAGGTATTATGAGCTCTTTAAGATACGATGGTGCCTGACCATTAAGAGCTTTGTAGGTGAGGAGAAGGATTTTAAACTCTATTCTGGATTTTACAGGGAGCCAGTGCAGAGAAGCTAATATTGGAGAGATATGATCTCTTCTTAGTTCTTGTCAGTACACGTGCCGCAGCGTTCTGGATCAACTGGAGAGTCTTAAGGGACTTATTCACGCAGCCTGATAATATGGAATTGTAATAGTCCAGCCTAGAAGTAACAAATGCATGCACTAGTTTTTCGGCATCATTTTGAGACAGGATGTGCCTGATTTTTGCAACGTTACGTAGGTGAAAGAAGGCAGTCCTTGAAGTTTGTTTCATGTGGGAGTTAAAGGACAAATCCTGATCAAAGACAACTCTGAGGTTCCTTACGGTGCTGCTGGAGGCCAGGGCAATGCCATCTAGAGCAACTATATCTTTAGATAATGTGTCTCGGAAGTGTTTGGGGTCAAGTACAATAACTTCAGTTTTACATCAGAAAGTTGCAGGTCATCCAGGTCTTTATGTCCTTAAGGCATGCTTGAAATTTAGCTAACTGATTAGTTTCATTTGGCTTGATCGATGGATATAATTGGGTATCATCTGCATAGCAATGAAAGTTTATGGAGTGTTTCCTAATAATATTGCCTAAAGGAAGCACATATAAGGTGAATAGAATCGGTCCAAGCACAGAACCTTGTGGAACTCCGTGACTAACTTTGGCGTGCACGGAGGACTCACCGTTAACATGTACAAACTGAGATCGATCTGATAGATAGGATTTAAACCAGCTTAGTGCGGCTCCTTTAATGTCAATTACATGTTCCAGTCTCTGTAATAGGATGTGATGGTCATTGGTGTCGAACGCAGCACTAAGATCTAACAAGACAAGTACAGAGACAAGTCCATTATCTGATGAAATTAGAAGGTCATTTGTAATTTTCACCAGTGCTGTCTCTGTGCTATGATGCACTCTAAATCCTGACTGAAAATCCTCAAATAAACTATTGTTATTTAGAAAGTCACACAACTGATTTTGAAAACTACGGAGTCCGACATTGTCTTTGCATTTGTACACACCGACTCAACATTAACTTTAGTGACGTCCGATTGGCGTAATCGGGAGTCGTTACAGCCGACATGAATAACAATCTTACTGTATTCACGTTTATCCTTAGACAGCAGCTTTAAATAGGATTCAGTGATAGGTGGTGTCCAGCAAACGATGTAGGCTGCTCGGGAGCTGCCAGAAGACGGCTAACAGGAGCTACCTCTGGTCGGTCCGCACCGGCTACTGGGGGCTGGCTAACTACAACAGGTAATGATTGAGTTACCATGGTGCGGAAATGCGTTTCCAATTCACTAAGTCTCGCCTCCAACGCTACAAATAAACTACATTTATTACATTTACCATTATCACTAAAGGAGGCAGAGGAATAGGTAAACATTTGACACACCGAGCAAGAGAGTGAGAGGGAGAGAGAGAAGCATTGCTAGCTGCTAAGCTAAAGAACGGTAGCTAGCAAAAATGAATAGCGTGTAAACTGTGAGATTTAGTGAGAAAATCATTAAAAGAAGGAGAGAGCTGAGTGCTTGAGCAGAACTAGTGTATGTTTAAATGTATAACACATAGTCACTATAATAAGGAATCAAACAAAATTAACTGTGATGAGCTAGAGCAGCAAATATAAGCTACTAGTAACACACAAACACCTGCGCTTACCGCAGCACGTCAGCAGGTAAGCACTAGTATTGCCAGTACAGGCAGTAGTAATGTTTACAGTAGTGATATTAGTATTCACAGTTATTGGATTATTGTAGTATTTGTACCTGTCGAGCAGCACATTCTCCACGGCTGAGATGAAGGAAGGGAGCAGCAGGTTGACTCCTCTCAGGTCACAGCAGAACAGACAGGTGGAATTCAGCAGGATGGAGGCCACAACAGGACAACACGCCTCCTCTGACACCTGGAGACCCTGCAGGAGAACCAGGTAGAACCTGTAGGTTGGACAGAGGAGGGAGAACACAGACATTTTAAATTAAATTAGGTTTATTCTACTGAACTAAAGACAAACCAAACAAAACCAAACAGAGAGAACAACAAGCGGACTATCACCAGCTTATATAGTGTAATGGTCAGACCAGGTGAGTTGACTCCGCCCACCAGCTCATACAGGGAGAAACTAAGGAGATCAGAGGAGACTGTACCTGGACACATAGACAGACGTGTACCTGGACAGGTAAAGAGACGTGTACCATGACAGGTAGACAGATATGTACCTTGACTGGTAAAGAGATGTGTACCTGGACAGGTAAAGAGACGTGTATCATGACAGATACACAGACATGTACCACCTGAAAATACAAGATTCGAATCATCAGTCAGAGACCTCTCAGTCGACTGAGGTTCTTTAAGTCGAGCAGTCCTATTTTTTGTTTTTTGTGAGTGTGCAGTGTACTTCTGGGGACATGACGGTCCCCAGAAGAAGCTGCAGAGTGAGCGCTCTTTGCTTTCACGCTGCCCTTCGGGGTAAAATCATTCCACTACGCCAAGTCGTCCTGTCCGCTCGGTGAAGATGTCTGCAACAGGTACAGGACCTGAGCAGAGTGAGTCTGAGTGAGACGGAGGCAGCTGCCCATTACATTATCTTCTGCCTTTTGCTTAGAAGTGGTGAATTTACAGTTCACAGCAACTTAATACGATATAGTCTCTAGCTTTTATAAAAATGCACATTTCAGATCCGTTGTTAGCGTAGATAGCGCGCAAGCTTGGAGGGCTAACTTGGCTTGTTTGCTATATTATGTGAATGTTGCTGTCACCCTGAACGTCCCGCCGAACAAAGCGTTTTTAAAGCGTTGCTTGATAGTCTATATGAAAAAAAGGATTAGTTGAATATTTGTATTGAACGGCCAAATCTGATTGGACTGACAAAATTCTGAGTCAGGTACAGCCCTAATACCTGGACAGGTAGACAGACATGTATCTGGATAGGTAAAGAGATGTGTACCTGGACAGGTAGACAGACAGGATGTCCTCTGCAGTTTTCTTACAGGTAAAGATCCTGCAGAGCGTCCCGCAGGCCTCAGCTCGACCGGCCGCGAACCTCTCTGACATCACAGTGACATCACACTGACCAGCTGGAGAAGACACACAGAGAGTTTATCATGTGGATGTCACCTGCTTCACAGGAACAGTGGATGAAGTACCTGTACTGCGTGTAGTATGTGTAGTACTGCGTGTAGTATGTGTAATACTGTGTAACGTGCAGTACTGTGTGTAACATATAGTACTGTGTGCAGTATGTGAAGTATTGTGTGCAGACTGTGTAATACTATGTGTAATAGGTGTAGTACTGTGTGTGTAGTACTGTGAGCAGTGTGTATAGTATGTGCAGTGTGTGTACTACTGTGTGTAATATGTGTAGTACTGTGAGCAGTATGTGTAATACTGTGTAACGTGCAGTACTCTGTGTAATATGTGTAGTACTGTGTGTGTAGTACTGTGAGCTGTATGTGTAATACAGAGTACTGACCGGGCAGACCAGGGTCTCTGTTGATTAGAGCAGCATCAAACAGCCAGCAGCCGAACAGGTGAAGGAGGGAGTCCGCGTTACACCTCAGGGGAGGGGAGGGTCGGTGGGAGGGGCACAGAGGGGAAAGGAGGGGAGGATGGGAGGAAGACTTCCAGTGATGGAGGGAGGAAGATGTCTGAGAGGAGAGTAGAATGAAGCCCATGAATCTTAATATGGTTCAGACTTACAAAGACAAGGATTGTACCCGGACAGCTACCAGGATTCCACAAACAAACACTGTCGTACCGTAGGAGGTTTGCTGGTTGCCTTGGAAACATTTGCAGGTTTTAGATGTTGGTTGTGCGGAAGGGGGGAGGTGGTGGGAGGGGCACTGTGGACGCTCAGTATGTTCACTGGGGTGGGTGGGGCACTGCCAGAACGAGGTCGAGAGAGACCTGAGGAGACCAGAGAACAGGTGAACCACTCTGCTGTGGTGGCTTTGATCCACAGAAACAATCGTATCAGGGTAGCGAGTCAGGTGGGCGGGGCTTACCGTAGGAAGGGAGGCGGTCTCTGAATGGGCTCCTGGTCACAGCAACACCTGGGAGGAGACAAGGTGAAAAACAAACATTCTCAATCTGAAAACCAAATGTCAGAGGCAAGACTGAAGGTTTAGTTTTGATCAGTGCGATCAATAAAATTAACTACAATTTACGCCCCGTGGGTCCAAAAGAGATCAGACCAGGTTCTGGTTCTGGTTCTGGTGTCAGAGGACTCACAGAGGTTCTGCTTTGATTAGCTTATTGATCTAATTAACCTGATCAGTTTGGGTTAATCTGGTTTACCGAGAGAAGGCAACCGGTCTCTGAAATTGATCCTTGTTGTTAGTCCTGGAGAAACACAGCAACAACAACAAAAGCAACAGCAATAAGACCAGTATATATACGTAATGTGTGTATACCAGTGTATATATATACGTAATGTGTGTATACCAGTGTATATATATACGTAATGTGTGTATACCAGTGTATATATATACGTAATGTGTGTATACCAGTGTATATATACGTAATGTGTGTATACCAGTGTATATATATAAGTAATGTGTGTATACCAGTGTATATATATAAGTAATGTGTGTATACCAGTGTATATATATAAGTAATGTGTGTATACCAGTGTATATATAAGTAATGTGTGTATACCAGTGTATATATACGTAATGTGTGTATACCAGTGTATATATACGTAATGTGTGTATACCAGTGTATATATACGTAATGTGTGTATACCAGTGTATATATAAGTAATGTGTGTATACCTGTGTGTATATAAGTAATGTGTGTATACCAGTGTATATAAGTAATGTGTGTATACCAGTGTATATATACGTAATGTGTGTATACCAGTGTATATACGTAATGTGTGTATACCAGTGTATATATACGTAATTTGTGTATACCAGTGTATATATACGTAATGTGTGTATACCAGTGTATATAAGTAATGTGTGTATACCAGTGTATATACGTAATTTGTGTATACCAGTGTATATATACGTAATGTGTGTATACCAGTGTATATATACGTAATGTGTATACCAGTGTATATATAATGTGTGTATACCAGTGTATATATAACGTAATGTGTGTATACCAGTGTATATCGTAATGTGTGTATATAATGTGTATACCAGTGTATATATACGTAATGTGTGTATACCAGTGTATATACGTAATGTGTGTATACCAGTGTATATAATGTGTATACCAGTGTATATATACGTGTGTGTATATACCAGTGTATATACGTAATGTGTGTATACCAGTGTATATATACGTAATGTGTGTATACCAGTGTATATATACGTAATGTGTGTATACCAGTGTATATATAATGTGTGTATACCAGTGTATATATACGTAATGTGTGTATACCAGTGTATATAAGTAATGTGTATACCAGTGTATATACGTAATGTGTGTATACCAGTGTATATAATAATGTGTATACCTGTGTATATATACGTAATGTGTGTATACCAGTGTATATATATGTGTGTATACCAGTGTATATATAACGTAATGTGTATATATGTAATGTGTGTATACCAGTGTGTATATACGTAATGTGTGTATACCAGTGTATATACGTAATGTGTGTATACCAGTGTATATAATGTGTATACCAGTGTATATATACGTAATGTGTATATACCAGTGTATATATAATGTAATGTGTGTATACCAGTGTATATATCGTAATGTGTGTATACCAGTGTATATATCGTAATGTGTGTATACCAGTGTATATATACGTAATGTGTATACCAGTGTATATACGTAATGTGTGTATACCAGTGTATATATACGTAATGTGTGTATACCAGTGTATATATACGTAATGTGTGTATACCAGTGTATATATACGTAATGTGTGTATACCAGTGTATATATACGTAATGTGTGTATACCAGTGTATATATACGTAATGTGTGTATACCAGTGTATATACGTAATGTGTGTATACCAGTGTATATATGTGTGTATACCAGTGTATATATACGTAATGTGTGTATATACGTAATGTGTGTATACCAGTGTATATATACGTAATGTGTGTATACCAGTGTATATAATGTGTATATATAGTAATGTGTGTATACCAGTGTATATATACGTAATGTGTGTATACCAGTGTATATACGTAATGTGTGTATACCAGTGTATATACGTAATGTGTGTATACCAGTGTATATATACGTAATGTGTGTATACCAGTGTATATATACGTAATGTGTGTATACCAGTGTATATATGTGTGTATACCAGTGTATATATCGTAATGTGTATATACCAGTGTATATATACGTAATGTGTATACCAGTATATATATATATGTGTATATATGTAATGTGTGTATACCAGTGTATATATACGTAATGTGTGTATACCAGTGTATATATACGTAATGTGTGTATACCAGTGTATATATACGTAATGTGTGTATACCAGTGTATATATGTGTGTATACCAGTGTATATATGTGTGTATACCTGTGTGTGGCAGCAGCTGCTCTGTCGGCTCTTTGTTGACCACAGTCACACCTGCAGAAACACAAGTTACAGTAAACAGTTACTCCTCACATCAGCTACGCATTATTTTGTTAACATATTGGTGAAAACAATAAGATTCAGACTGTTAAAATAAATCCTTCTGTTTCTCCCTTCAGCTGATGAATATTCTTAACATACTGTGAGTGAGTAAACCACAAAACGGTTTGAATGAAGATATCACAACATAAAGGTGATTAAATGTTGACAGTGATGGGTTTTCTCTCTGGTTTCAAGTTTTTACAAGTTGATTTTCATAGATTTCATGAGTTTTCATGGGTTTCCCCTCCAAGAATCACCACCTTCTGGTGGTGGAGGGCTTTGAGCATCCCAGTGAACCTGGGAGCTGTAGTGTCAGGGGCAGTAGCTCCTGATAGGGTCTCCCAAGGCAAATTGATCACAGCTGAGGGGCCAGACTAAGAGAGATTCATAGACCCTAGATGAATCGGCCACGATGGAGCAGCAGCACCTTGCCCGTAATAGGGAATGCACCGAACAGCAGTTTGGAGTATCCAGCCTTCTTGGGATCTCCGGGTGAGAGTACCGCCTAGGGGCTCTAGAGTTCTGCCGGGAGACTTGAACGATGGGCAACGATGAAGAAACCTGGAAGGAGGTGGTTGGGAGGAATGGCCTGCCCGATCTGAACCTGAGTGGTGATTTGTTATTGGACTTCTTTGCTAGTCATGAATTGGCCATAAGAAACACCATGTTCATGCATAGGGCGATTTATAAGGGTACTTGGTAGCAGATCACCTTAGGCCAAAGATTGGTGATTTACTTTGTCGTCTTATGATCAGAGCTGTCAACTGATCACCACGCACTGAAAATGTTCTCAATATAGCGTACACTTGAACTGATGTTGATTTTTTTAGGTGGGCATTCTTTAGGGTGGTGGGCGGCTGCTGACCCTGCCCACAGCAGTATATTGCTTAGCTTCCAGGCCGGTACAACTCTCTGGTTCTCCAAACTGGGGGCATGGTGATGCTATCTACTGTAGGCAATACACTGATTATGGATAAGTACCTCATACAATCCCACTTCAAAAAACCCAAACTATCCCTTTAAGCTCATTACTCTGAACACACTGTCTGTGAGACTCAAGATAAGCTTATCAATCATTCTATCGCCTCCTCTCTTCTCTCATCTGGATTTCAACAGTGGGACAGTCAGAAGACGTTAAGAGAGATGAGTTAGGGGTCAGAGGTCAGGGGTCATTAAAGGGTCAGGTAGATGAGAGGTAGGGGTCAGTGTACCCAGGAAGGCGTCGACCAGCATGCTGATTCCTCTCATGGCTCTGAAGAAGATGTTTGGCAGCTGACTGTTTCCACTTAAAGCCTCCTCCTGAGAGGAAGGAGTTGAACCGACAGCCACCGGGCGACCGAGGTCCACTGGGTTACTGGAAGAAAAAGATTTATTGATGTTTGAAGGAGATTTACTGTATTTAGTGATGTGGACACTGAAGGACACTTAATGCTCAGATTCAATAGTCTGCGTTCTGTCAAAATGAACGCACATGTCAGAAAAATAATATCAGCAGTACAAACACACTTCAGACTCCGGAGATAAATCACATCAGACCTTTATCAGAGTCTGTCCATCAAAGATATGTGAGAAACAATAAACTCGGGAGACTTCCATCAGAAGTGGACTTACATTTTCCATCCAACCGCATACCTGAACTATGATTAGCTGTGATGCAGCACAGAACAACAACAGAGCTCCGGCCATGTAAATATGCTTTTATTCTGAAAATAAGTTTAAAACAATCTGCTACTTTTACAAAACCGTAACATTTTTCATTTACATGAAAAAAAATATTTATGGCCGTGAGTGCTGAAAACAGTTTAATCTCTGTTGGTGGAATTCAGATTACGAAGCACTGGAATATAAAGGAACTATAAGCATATAATGGATCCAAAAACATTTACATTACACATTTGGGATAATATAGTTGGAAATATAAACTTGAGAAAGAAAGAAAGATGCTGAGCAGAGTCAGACCGAAGGTTCAAACAGTGGACAAAGAAAAGTATCACTGCTCCACGAAACAGACTCAAACATGAAAAATGTATGAACTAAAGATGAAATCTGGTCTGGAAAACCAAGATTTCTTTAGATTCGGACTATTTTAGGAAAGAGGACTGACCCTACTAAAGATATGAATGTGATCATTAAAATGATTGTGGATGTGTATCACCTCGAGAAGCTTAACACTTAACATAAAAACAAACGGTACTCAGAGCTAAAAATGAACATTTTATAGGATGTGTGTAACACGGTTCGCTGTCACTAACTCCGCTGGAGGCTGATCACCCAGTTTCCGTGGAAACCCGGAGGTGAACCAGACTCATGTTTTCTGGAGAAGCACTAAAATAAAGATGTAAATGCAACCAGAAAAGATACTTGGGGATATGTAATTCAAAACAACTGTGCTGTGGATGGAAGAGATGGATACCTGGCAAACATTTAACATATAGCAACAAAAACGCTTAAACAAGCAAAAGGTGTAAAGCTGAGCCTCCAGAGAAAAAGAGCAGCGGTTCAAGAAAGTTTTTCAATGGAAACACTGACAGCTGATATTTTTCATGATATTACATGAAACATGATGCTGAACAAGTAACTTAACTGATTAAATATGGAACAAGAGAATGTATAAAGTAATGCTTTATTGTATGTTTACTAATGTTGTTTCAAAAACTGAAAGCCCAATAAAACATACATACATATAAACCAGATGTATTTCCCTGTCGTGAGTGAGTGTTACCTGAGCAGGTGCAGGAACCTGAACCAGGTGTGAGGGACTCGTTGGTCGTCCATGTCTGCAGGGATCAGAGCAGCGTCTTCATCTGGGACTTTAAAGTGAGGGAAGGACGGACCGAAGGTCAGCAGCAACAACCTGAACACACAACACAAATATAAATCCTGTGATGAGATCTGATGTAGTACTGAGAGATTTACAAGAACAAGAGTCCTGCTTTCGTCACAGAGTTGGTGTGTTGGTTTACCTGGAGGTCAGGGCGGCGAGGACGCGGCTCCACTGCTCCACCACTGCAGGCTGATGTGTCCAGCTGCTCAACATCTGTCTGCCCGTCTGCCACAGAGAGCGAGACGGAAAACACCGAGAGCAAGACAGCAACCAGACCTCAAACAGCACCGCCATCGACAGGTGAGACAGCTGCTCCGATGCACCGCCTGCATAGAGAGAGACAGGTGAGAGAGACAGGTGAGAGAGACAGACAGACAGACAGACAGGTAAGGACACAAAGGGGTCATTGGCTCACCTGCAGTAGTGGGCGGAGCCAGCATGGCGTGGTTGATGCGGAGCAGGAAGTGCAGCAGAGTCTCCCAAGTGTCTCTGCTCATCACAGCGCTCTCTCTGGCCAACGACTGAACTGCACACAACACCTGCTGACAGAGAGACAGGTAGACCGGACACACCTGGTGTGACCTGGGGTAGGGGGCGAGGAAGACATGAGTTTATTAAGTTCATTTATTTATATTTATATAAAGTTCAGATGGGACAAATACCCAACAAAGTGTTTCACAGTGCAGACTGAACACTGCACCTGGTCAGGTACCTGGTCAGGTACCTGGTCAGGCACCTGGTCAGGCACCTGGTCAGGTACCTGGTCAGGTTCCCCTCACTGCTGCTGGAGGTCGGAGAGGACCGTTTTAAATCAAAAACTTGGATGTCGATAAATTTTCTTCAGCTCAACTCAAATAAAACTGAAATCCTTGTTATTGGGCCCCAACACATCACTAAACAAACACTGCCATCTGCTGGCTTCCTGTCGCAACACATCGAGCCTGTTGCAGGAAACCTCGGTGTCCTGTTCGATAGCAGTTTATGTTTTGAGCAACATTTCACTGAGCTCGTCCAATCGTGTTTCTATCACCTCAGAAACAAAAATCCGATCTATTTTAAATCTTAGTGATGCAGAAACTGTTGTACATGCTTTTATCTCCTCACGCCTCCATTACTGTAACAGTCTGTTCGCTTGTCTTAATCTAAAAGCTCTGACACGCCTGCAGACTGTACAGGACTCAGCTGCTCGGCTGTAAACCAGGACCCAGAGCTGCGACCACGTCACACCTGGTTCAGCCTCTTTACATCGGCTCCCTGTTGGTTTCAGGATTGATTTTAAGATCTTGTTGATTACTTTTAAGGCTCTTCATGGCTCCAGACTGTATTTTAGACCTTGTAGTCCCTTATGAACCTTCACGTAGTCTGAGGTCTTCGGGCAGGGGTCTCCTGTCTGTTCCTGAGTCCAGGATGGAAACTAAGGGGGACGGAGCTTTGGCCATCAGGGCCCCGAGGCTCTGGATCAACCTGCCCGAAGACATCAGGCTGTCTGAGTCAGAGTCTTCGTTTAAGTCTCGTCTCAAAACACATTTTTACCTGAAAGCAGATCCTGATTTTACCTGAACTGTTTATTTTATTGCTTCTCTGTGCGCTGAGAGAAACACGCGCTCCTACAAGACAGGAAGTGGTTCCACGCGTAACCGTCCGCTGTGCTTGTATCGCTGACAGCGGTGTGACAACAGTCTCTGTCGTGGACTAACGGCTCAGATGTCCAGTCAATTATAATCTGTTTATTGCTTACAAGCACTTTGGGATCTGGGGGATAAAAGCCCGGTCCTACTTGTTCCCCCGGTGACGGGCTTTATAGCTGCGTCGTTACCATGGATACTGTGTAGCCTATTATTACATATGAAATATAAAATAATGCATAAAAATATTAAAATAACACAAATATGTACAACTATCAAATAAAATGTAATTTTACATTACAAGATTTTGCTATTAGACATATTAACCATTTAAAGCCCAAATCATGTATTTAATGTAACATGCAAGAGGCGTATGTGACAAATGTTAAAATGACAATTTAGTTGTTAATTTTTAGGTTACAAAGTTGTAGGTGGCGAGAGAGTGCCATTGAGCTAATTGAACGCTGGAGAACAGCAGTCATGGTTATTGAATAAAGTGAAGTAACATTTTTTGAACCACTCAGTGACCATCTAAACCTCCTAAAGGGCCACTAGAACCCCTTCAGTGGCCACTAAAACCTCCTAAAGAATGCCTAGAACCTCCTAAAGGACTCCCAGAACCACCTAAAGGACTTCTGGAACCACCTAAAGGACTTCTGGAACCACCTAAAGAACTTCTGGAACCACCCAAAGGACTTCTGGAACCACCTAAAGGACTTCTGGAACCTCCTTTATATTATCTTAATAATGCCCAGATGAGTGCCAAAGTGTTAGCAAAGTATTCGAGCCTCCAAACAGCTTCAGTGGACCTTGTAATAGATTGTCTGGCTAGAGGAAAGGTCGCGGGGTCATTAAAGGTCGCGGGGTCATTAATAAAAGGTTCCTCCCCTACGGAGCAGGTCTGGGATCAGTGTTGAGATGTCTGTTAGTGGCTCAGTCCAGGTGCGACAGTCTACCTGGGGAGGAACAGGCTGTACAGGTGTCGGAGGATCTTCTGGATGTACAGGTTGGGCTCTCTGCTGATTGGTGGAGGGATGGAGTCTCTCGGGGAAACCAGGGCCATCAGCCAATCAGTGTATACATCTACACAGAGTTTGACGGTGTCTCCGTCCAATGGGAGAGTCAAACCGTAACACAACACCTCCATCGTCCACTTCACCTGAAAACACAAACACGGGGATTAAATATTTCTGAACCAATCACGGTGTCTGTAACCAGCTGCCTCGGCCCCCGCTCAGCGTCCAGTTCATTAGGAACACCTTCAGACTGACCCAGCTGATCCCTGCGGGGGCTCCTGTTGAACTGGACTGTGCTGCACAGAAGGTGTTTCTGTTCAGACACACTCGGTTCACAGAACAGTGCAAAAGCAAACGTTACACGAGTGTCACAGTGAAGCAGGCAGCGGCGACCGAGCCAATGATTTTTAGACTCAGCTCCATTTGTTGATCAAACACTGAACGCCGATTACATATCAACACCTGAGTGTGTTTACGTTTCCATAGAGGGCGGGCACGCAGACACACACGTACCTGTCTGTCCGTGTGCAGCAGGCTGCGCGTGTCGGGGTTTCCCAGGCCAGCACCCAGGGGCTTCACCACAGCGACGGCAACGTCTCTGCCCACAGAGGGCGGGAAGCCGCTGAGCACGCTCACGTGACCCTGCCCACTGGACAGTGATTGGTCCATGGCCCGCCAATCACTGCTCACCTGAGAGAGAGGCCGACAGAGTTTAGTAAGTAAAACTCTTTAATAAGTTTTACTTACTAATAAGTAACTAGTTCAATAAGTAAACGAGTTTGTTTCTGCTGTTCAAAAGGTTTCGGTTTTCTCAGTAAGGTTAAAGAGCTTCAGTGCGTCTCTTCATCCAGTAGCTGTTGGTTAAATCTGAGCAGCAGAGGAGGAGAAATCCTGATCCTGATCCTGGAGCCTACATTTCCCATAACGCACCTGGACAGTGTCTTTCATCAGAGCCTCCCTCCCCACCAAGTTTGTGACACAGACTGTGTGCGAGACATCTGTAGCCTGATGACATCACTGTGACATCACTTTACACCTCATTTGACTTGATATATGTGCAGTATCTCGACAGCGTGTATTTATGTGTTTCACCGTGTCCTTCAGAATAAAGAATAAAGTTATTTTATGACAAAAACGTTTTTCCGTGTTTGTGTGATTTTTTAATTAGTGACAATACAAACTGTCAAGGGCTATTCGTGTTTTAGAAGAGAAATACCTTGTAAATGATGGTATTTATTGTATTAGACTGCCATTAATTTGACCACTTTCATCATAATGAGTTAAACACGACGCCTGGTCAGTAGTACTCGTTATGTACAGAAACTTCTAGTATTGTTATTTTGGATTCTGATCATTAACATGTGAGCAGCATTTTACTGTTGCAGTTGATTTTAACCAGTTTATAGTTTAACTACTTCATATTTTATAAACTCAGATTTTCTATGTAGAAAGTAACTGCAGCTGTCAGATAAATGTACTACAGTAAAAGCATAAAGCATCACTTCAGAGTAGAAATCCTCCGATGAAGATCTGCTGATGTGTTGCTTCATGTTGGAATGGAAATGTTCCTGATAAAGGTTTTACGTTTTAACTTGTTGTATTTTAAATTTGTTACACTTTGTGAATGTTGCTGACAATCCTTTTTTATATAAATTATTGCTGTGTGTAAAAAGAGAGAAAAGCAGGAAGAAAGTTTCACGCTTTTCAAAAATATATGATGAAAGCGGCGGCCATGTTTGTTGGAAAAAAGAAATACTGAAATAAAGAACTTTAAACTGCATTATGGATCAGTACTGCACCTCTGACTGGTCAGAGATCAGACAACAACCAGAACCAGAACCAGAACCATTATTACCAGCAACAGACTGATTCAGGGAAAAGCTCAGACACCATTAGACCCAAACCCAGTCCTGCTCAGACACCATTAAACCCAAACCCAGTCCTGCTCAGACACCATTAAACCCAGTCCTGCTCAGACACCATTAAACCCAAACCCAGTCCTGCTCAGACACCATTAAACCCAGTCCTGCTCAGACACCATTAAACCCAAACCCAGTCCTGCTCAGACACCATTAGACCCAGTCCTGTTCAGACACCATTAAACCCAAACCCAGTCCTGCTCAGACACCATTAAACCCAGTCCTGCTCAGACACCATTAAACCCAGTCCTGCTCAGACACCATTAAACCCAAACCCAGTCCTGCTCAGACACCATTAAACCCAGTCCTGCTCAGACACCATTAAACCCAAACCCAGTCCTGCTCAGACACCATTAAACCCAAACCCAGTCCTGCTCAGACACCATTAAACCCAGTCCTGCTCAGACACCATTAAACCCAAACCCAGTCCTGCTCAGACACCATTAAACCCAGTCCTGCTCAGACACCATTAAACCCAAACCCAGTCCTGCTCAGACACCATTAGACCCAGTCCTGCTCAGACACCATTAAACCCAAACCCAGTCCTGCTCAGACACCATTAAACCCAGTCCTGCTCAGACACCATTAAACCCAAACCCAGTCCTGCTCAGACACCATTAGACCCAGTCCTGCTCAGACACCATTAAACCCAAACCCAGTCCTGCTCAGACACCATTAGACCCAGTCCTGCTCAGACACCATTAAACCCAAACCCAGTCCTGCTCAGACACCATTAAACCCAGTCCTGCTCAGACACCATTAAACCCAAACCCAGTCCTGCTCAGACACCATTAAACCCAGTCCTGCTCAGACACCATTAAACCCAAACCCAGTCCTGCTCAGACACCATTAAACCCAGTCCTGCTCAGACACCATTAAACCCAAACCCAGTCCTGCTCAGAAACCATTAAACCCAAACCCAGTCCTGCTCAGACACCATTAAACCCAAACCCAGTCCTGTTCAGACACCATTAGACCCAGTCCTGCTCAGACACCATTAAACCCAAACCCAGTCCTGCTCAGACACCATTAGACCCAGTCCTGTTCAGACACCATTAGACCCAGTCCTGCTCAGACACCATTAAACCCAGTCCTGCTCAGACACCATTAAACCCAAACCCAGTCCTGCTCAGACACCATTAGACCCAAACCCAGTCCTGTTCAGACACCATTAGACCCAAACCCATTCCTGCTCAGAAACCATTAAACCCAAACCCAGTCCTGTTCAGACACCATTAGACCCAGTCCTGTTCAGACACCATTAGACCCAAACCCAGTCCTGCTGTGACTAAAAAATGGTTTCAGCTGTGACAGTGAACTCAGTTCATGTTTTAAATGTGTCTCTAACGTCTGTCAAACCGATTTAATGTCACAGAATGAAGTGTCGTACCTGCACAGGTGAGTCCAGGTGAGCGAGCTGCAGGTGAGCCTTCTGTTCGCTCTCTGATACACACAGGTGAGCTAACACCTGCTAATACACAGAGCTATCATGCTAACAGACACAAACAGGGAACACAGTCAGGTCACTCTGAAAGTCAAAACTCTGAACTTGAACTCACCTCCTGCTGCTGCCTTCACGGTCAGCTGGGAAACTTCACTCTTCTCTCAGCACCAGTTCAACCATGACCCTCCTGTCCCTGAGCTGTGACTGCCAGGCTCAGACTTCACGTTGATTTGATGTGTACATTAACACAGTTTGAGTTTACAGTCAATACACAGACTGAACCACCTTAACATGTACGACAAACACGAGTCCATTTATTTACTGTGATGTACTCTGTGTACTGCTGACTGTAAGTAAAGTTTATTTAGCATAGCACCTTTCACAGAGCAAGGTCACAAAGTGCTTCACAACAGTGAAATTATTAAAAATACGACCATAAACAGTGAAGGAAACAATAAAACATAAGCAGCAACAGACCTTAAAAAGAGACAAAGGCCGTTTGAACAGAAGAGTCTTCGGCTGCTTTTTAAAGGTGTCAACAGAGACCGCGGAGCGTTCGTCACCTTTTGTTGTCAGTCGAGCGCGAGGGACGACCAGTAAGCCCTGCTCAGAAGACCCGAGCGACCTGCTGGTGATATAAGGGTGGAGCAGGCCACAGATGTCCTCAGGTGCCTGACCATGCAGGGCTCCTTATGTGAAAACAAGAACCTTAAAACGAATCCTGAACCTGATGGGAAGCCAGTGTCAAGAAGGTAAGATGGGTGTGATGCGAGTCGACCTGCTGGACCTGGTCAACAGTCCTGCAGCAGCGTTCTGGTCTCGTCCAGAGACGACTTGCTGAGGACGGAGAAAAGGGAATTACAGTAGTCTAGCCGGGATGATATGAAAGCGTGAGTGATCATCTCCAGCTCGGGCTGTGATACGACAGCTCTGAGTTTAGCAATATTTCTTAAATGGAAAAACATGTGCGGGTCGATGATTTGATGTGTTCGTCACAGTACATGATCAAATGCAACAGAGATTTCTCAGATTATACTGTGCAGCTGGAGAAAAGGACCCAATGCACTGGAACCTTGGAAGCTAAGCTAAGCTAAGCTAAGCTATCTGAAGCAACAATAAGGACCTCGGTCTGAGCTGCGTTGAGCCGTAAAACAGCCATCCAGTCCTTAATGGCAGTCAGACAATTGTGCAAAACGGTCAGTTTGTCAGTCTCATCGGGCTTAGAAGAGACGTACAGCTGGATATCATCAGCGTAACGGTGATACACCTTTAAATGTGCTAATGATGTGACCTCAGAGAAGCATATACAGAGAAAACAATACAGGGCCCAACACAGGACCCTGAGGCACGAAAACATCTGAAGAATAATATGGCTTGCTGTGCAGGTAAATTGCAACCTTTAAAATTGATGTTTTCATGAATGTAAGATATGATTTTAATTAGTTAAACTGTTGCTTGTGTAGTGGAACATTTTTGTTACATAAACGTGGATCAGACTAAATATACTTTAGAGTAAAAGCACATTCTTAAACGCTGTCGTTCATCAGTTTCCTATGTTAACTGGAAATATAGTGGTGATCTAAACTTTTAACAATAGTTAATAGTTATAAATGAAAATATTAAGATGGTATTTATAGGTTAACATTTTGCATAGATCTCAGCAGAAAGTAAAACAATGAGAAGATAATGTTATGTGCTGGTTTTGTTTGGACATTTCTTTAAGACAAACGTGGAACATTCACTGAGAAACTCGTGAAAACAATTATCTGCACACTGAAGAGCTGTGAATCGCCCGAGGAGGCGTCATTCATTTGCGATGTGAGGAGGTCTTGTGGGTACTGCACCGGTACTGAGGCCAGTACTGTATACATACTGTCCCACATGGCTGATCGACCTACTTGATCAGCTGATTGTGTCTGTTTGCCTCACTATAAGCCTCACAGTACCGGTGTAGTTGCCTGAGGAAGACCTGAGTTTGCAACGTTGCAGATAAATGATGCCTCCTAGCGTCGTAACGTCTCAGCGTGCAGGTAAATCCGATTAAAAGGTGAAATCTAACATTTTCAGGCAGTAGTAAAGACAAAAGAGTGCAAATATAAATACAATTTATTCAAATGTGAACCATGTTTTTTTAAATAAAATGACATAAAACACAAAATGTGGACAATATTTAAAATTATAAATATAAAAGTAAACATCTATTAAAGTCAGATCAACGGACCGGGCCTGTGCAAGAGGTAACCCAGGACTGTCACGTCTAACCCGAAGGTGCTCAATCACAACAACATTTAAGCTACGAACAAACGCAGACAGATTTCCTGGCCTTGTCGAGCTTCACCGGATCGGCACCAGCCTTCCACCGGCGCCTTTCGGGCCGCGGACAGAAACATGATCTTCATGGTGCTGGAGGTGAAGCTGGCGCAGCTCCTCCATCATGTTGACCAGCTTCACGCTGCTGACCTCCCCATGTTGTTGCCGCCACAGTGGATGATGAGGACGTCCGGTGCTGCTCTTCCTCGCAGGGACTGGGACAAGAAGAGGAGAAGGCCTGTCCACCACAGTCCACCTGAGCCAAACCTGCAGACACGGACGTCCTGCACGCTGAGGAAGTCTCTGCAGATCTCACCACTGAGCCACGCTGCGATTGTGGGAGGAGAATAAGTTAGGGTAGTAAATTTAAAGTTAACTATCAAGGGTGGCTCAGTTTCTCATGTTTACAATATTATTCTCACATCTGAAGGAGAAAACGGAACAAGGAGCAACACTTCAAACTACAGATATTAACATTGTTGTTGTCCTTTGAAGACAGACGTAAAATCAGCCGAGACCGGTGCTTACAGTTCATGCTGTGTGTAGCAGGCGTGTGGAGGCTTCGCAGGCGGCCACGAGCTCAACAACGACTGAAAGAAATATCAAATATAAAAGTGCCTTTCTCTCGCTCAGCGCTGTCAGTAGCTGTACACAAATCGAAACAGCGATGTGGGGAATTACAATCTATCTGTGGCCGTTATGCACCGACGCAGCCGCACTGAGGATCGAACTGCAGGCTTTCTCATTTCTTGTTTGGTATAATTCCTTAATAGCCAAACAAAAAAAAGCATAATTATGACTATGCCATCACATGTAGGTAACTTAACGTTAGCTTAGCTTATTAACGTTAAAGTGACGTCATGATCAAGTGACATCCAAACACATGACTCGCAACTGAAGTTATGTGAAAAGAGAAATTCAGGTTAATTGATTTGCTTCAGATTGTTCGTTAGACGTTAACATTACAATAATTCACGATAACGCTGGACAAAATCTAGTGTTGCAAATTACCATAATTATATATTCAGAAACAGTAGTATAATCTCACTAAGGTTTGTTGTATAAACTAAGACGACTGGGAACCAACCAGGACTGCCAGCTGCAGGGTTAGCCGGCTAGCAACGCAGAGTAGCATATAGCTTAGCTTCTTAGCCTTTGCTAGCTTGGTAACTTCGAGCTAGGTGGGCGTGTTTCAGCAACCAGGCACCTCAGCTCCACCCACGCTCCGCCTCTTTACCGTGTTTGGTTATCCGGGAGTTGAGCCTTTAGAGGCAACGACAGGATTCAAAAAATACAAGAAAATTCAGATATAAGAGCTATTTACGGGACGGGGCTCAGAACACTCAGAGCCGCCGCCATTTCCTGCGGAGGCTGAGGGCCTTCAAGGATTTCTGATCAGAACCAGGGGGTCTGAAAATTAAAATGATTGATGAACTTTGGTCATCTGTAGTTCAAACGAGGAGAAAGCGAGGTCAGTTTGTTGTTGTGCCGTTCAGGAAACTCAAACACACGTCGTTCATTTTTCCATCAGTCAGTCCGAGCGGCGGTCAGCAGTGACGGTCCGAGGAGCTCAGGGTTTGGACGAAGAGACATCTGAAGACGTGATGACGTTTCTTTCCCCACCGTTTCCTGAAGATTTGATTAACTAAACGATTAATCAAGACAAGAAGCGGCAGATTGATCCGTAATGTAAATAATCGTTAGCTGCAGTTCGCCTCTGATGCTTCCAGTTGAAATGAAAACAGTCGAGTTAAAGATCAAACTTTATTTTCTGGTTTTCACTTTCAAATCAACAAAAACACCAAAAGAAGTTTCACAATCAACACATTCAATCAACTGAGGGCAGTGATTCGTTTCCATGACAACCACGCGTTGCCACAGTGACCAGTAGAGCGAGACGTTTTATTTCCTGCAGCAACAATCTGGTTGCCAGGCAACACAGCAGAGCTGTGCCGATTGGCTGGCAGTGACAAAAAATAAAAATAAAATCTGATCAGAGGAAAAATATGGCAGCCTGAAGGTGACCCGGCAGAGGTCAGGGGTCAGAGGTCAGGGGTCAGTAGGGTTGTCTGTTGATGAATCTGGAGAACATGGCGAAGGCAGCGGCCGGTTTGTCTGATGGAACCATGTGACCAGAACCCTGCAGGAGGACAGAGGTCAAAGGTCAGCAGCAGAGTTAAGAATAAAAAGCATCAGCAACACGTGCAGACGTGCTTTCCTCCGCCCGCATCTCTGCTGGGACGGACTTCGGCGCGAGCAGGTACAAACTGAGAAACTGCCTACGGTGTTCACCTTGACAGTGAGGAAGGCGATGTGGTCGAACTCTTTCACGAAGCCGCCGACCTGCTGACCGTCTTCGTCATTGTAGAGCCATGGACGCCTCTGAACCTCCACCTGAGACACACCTGAGAGGTTAACACACCTGAGACACACCTGAGAGATTAACACACCTGAGAGGTTAACACACCTGAGAGATTAACACACCTGAGAGGTTAACACACCTGAGATTAACACACCTGAGAGGTTAACACACCTGAGACACACCTCAGAGGTTAACACACCTGAGACACACCTCAGAGGTTAACACACCTGAGACACACCTCAGAGGTTAACACACCTGAGACACACCTCAGAGGTTAACACACCTGAGACACTTTCTATTCGAGTTTGTGAATGTGAAACATTATTTGGTCGCAGCGACCGTCTTCACACACCTGGATTATAAACTAACCCGGTCTTGAACCGGTCCTGAACCCGGTCCTGAACCCGGTCTCTGCTGTCCTTCACTGTGTTTGGCTGCTGAACTTCACCTGCATGTTGCTGGCTTTGATGTTTAAGACAGAAGCCTCCAACATGAAAACAGACTCTGCAGATGTTTTCTGTGATCACAGCTGGATCCGCTTACTGATTATTGATTAATTAGTTCGATATTAAGTTACCTGCTGGTGCAGAGACTCCACGAACCACTCATCCCCCATGAAGTTACAGGCCATGTCCACGTCCCCGTTGTACACCAGGACCCGGTACTTCTGCACAGAAAGCAACACTTTCAACAAGGACACGCCCCCCACACACCTGGATAAACAACAAGCCACGCCCACCTGTACCCAGCAGTCAGAGACATCAGAGGCAATAATCAGGACTCATTTCTGATTTCGTACAAGATTATATAATATTAATATCATTTAACTATTTTGAATATTTGTTGGCTCTGATCTCTTTCGGAGCCTGTGACGCTTTTAATGATTTTGCCGTTAAACTACTGTCGGTGAAACAAAGCACTTCCTGTAGATGTTTCACATTAAAAGCCTTTCGGTGGCACAAATGGCAGAATCCCTCCTGTTCCTGCTAAGATTTGTATTTTGTAGGTTTGTAATCTTTTGTATTTATTGTCATTTATATTTGTCTTGTACATTTCTGTATGAACTAGGAGTAAGTACTGTATTTTGTAAAAAAGATAATGACAATGTTTTGTAGACGGTGTCGTCCCTCATTCGTCCAGCAGCGCTCCATCGTAGAAAAGGTTTCAGTCGTGGTCGTCTGGACGCTGTTTTCAGAATCAAGACGTTTCGGCTCCCATCCGGAAGTCATTCTCAATTGTGAAAAAATGGGACGGGAACTCAGAAATTTAAGCTACTCTGTGTTACATAAGCCCCGCCCTCAGGGAGGAGTCTACCTGAGTGTCTGCTGTTTACCTGCCTAGTTTCACCTGAAACTGACCTAATAGTTTCCATGATGGCCCAGTAATCAGTAATCAGGCCTGTTGTTTTCTGGCTGCACCTCCCTCATCACTGTTAAGCACCTGATTAGCATGTGATCGGCTTGACCACGGTGTTAACACACTGTGATAGATCGTTGGTTGTTTTACACTCAGAGGACGGAAAGTTTCAAGTTTTAACTTGAAACTAGGCAGGTAAACAGCAGACGCTCAGGTAGACTCCTCCCTGAGGGCGGGGCTTAAGCAACACAGTAGCTCAAATTTCTGAGTTCTCAGACCATTTTCACAATTGAGAATGACTTCCGGATGGGAGCCGAAACGCCTTGATCCTGAAAACAGCGTCCAGACGACTACGACTGAAACCTTTTCTACGATGTTTCGTAGCGTTAGTATTATGGTGTTCTATAACCACGAGTGATTGTTTATAAAAAGGAAACTGGAAACAGCCTCAGACTCCAGATGAAAACATCTGGTGAGGTAACGAAAGCCGAGTGGTGCACTGGAGAAGGCTTTTAATGTGAAACATCTGCAGGAAGTGTTGAGTTTCACTGATCGTAGCTTAGCATCGATTTAAAAAATAAAGAAATGACTGGAGTTGATGAGATTTCAGTCCGACTGGATCTCAACTCGCTCTGACGTCCGATCACCTGGCGCTACAGTCACATCAAAACATATTTCTACAAATCTGTTAACTAATAAAATGAAACTCGGTAAACAAGTTCTCAAAGAGCACGACGTTTAAGCACGGCACCAACAGCTCCACCTTGTGGCCATTAGCAAAACACCACCATGCTCCTTCACTGCTGATCTCTGCTGTGTTCTGTAATGATTTTTGATTAAAAACATTAAAATAAAGGAGAACCAGTGTTGTGTTCACTGACCAGAG